>CAUZXS010001226.1:202500-232500 GCA_963585895.1 Sepioteuthis lessoniana | reverse complement strand
AAAGTCGAAAACGCATTTCAATAATAAAACTCAATCAGGAAATTGACGAAACTCAATAAATCGATAAAGAAGACATTGATTATGTAACATGGCTGCTCAAATCTGAAAAAAAAATAACATTTAGAAGACAAATCCTATATAAATATCAAATATTTCTGCACCAGTTAAAGCTTTAGAAAAAAATCAAATATATTTTATCCAAACAATTTTTCAAGTATGTAAACTTGATCAAGTCAGAACCACATCAGTTCTCTCCCCGACTTATATGCTTCCTATATCCCCCCCCGCTGGGAGGCTAGACACCACCCTCTAAAATATGAGTATCCTGTTATGACATAAAACTGCAGCTGATGGTGAGGCTCCGGTTCTGAAGATCTGTAGAGTGTGGATTACCCATTCATAGGCATTAATCCCAGGTGTATGTATTTACCCAACCCCTCCGCCCGGGCAGGATATGACACAAGGTCAATATTTAAACGGAGTTTAACAGGTTTGAATTCAGTTTTCTTTCTCCAAGACTGGTTGCCGAACCAAGGTTAAAGAACACAGTCTGCCCTACCATTTACCCATAGCTGGAGGGAGAATAATTGGATTCATACCTTTCCCGAAGGTACTAGTGCTATGTGAAAGGGAATCAGCCTCGTCCAGGATTTGAACTCGTGTCACCGTGTCCATTAATCCCAGGACTACCTGGATCCGGAGAGGTAGTATCTGTTAGAGTCGAATCTATGGGTCTGTTTAAAAATCATCTGTTTTCGATTGGACGGTGTACAAAAATCAAACCTCTTAAGAAACCACAACACAAAAAATGTAAATATGAATGAATCAAGTCGGAACGAATGCAATGTCCAATTTTCTAGATGAATATTTTAGCCAATATTAATTAAAATTTTGCATCTTATCATTTAGAAATTATACAATCAGTTATTTTTATCTTTTTCTTTCAGGTTAAAAGAATATTGTTCGAAATCTTTTTCGGTATTCACTTTACCATATTTATCAAACCCCTCCGCTCGGGCATATATTACACAAGGTCAATTTTTAAGCGAAGTTTAACAGGTTTGAATTCAGAGTTTTCCTTCTCCTAGACTAGTTGCCTCACCAAGGCTGAAGAACCCTGTCTGTCCTACTATTTACCCATTGCTGGAAGGAGAATAATTGGATTCATACCTTTCCCAATGCTATTAGTGCTATGTGAAATGCAATTGGCCTGGTCCAGGATTTGAACTTGTGTCACCGTGTCCATTTCCTACGACGATAACCATTACACTACGGACACCTCGGTATTCACTTTATATTCGTCCCAACTACGAAATACATTAAGCATGTTTTAACTTTTGAATTTCATAAAATTCTTAATGCAAGTACTGCAACAAAATCCGTTCAGATCACTTTAGGGTATAATACATTGAATGAAAAAAACTTCAAAAGGTGGTTTTCCCGTTTTCGAAGTGGGGATTTCAGTCTAAAGGACGAGCTAAAGAAGAGTCGTTCAAAAAATCTTGATCTTGAAGAGTTGGACGCTGTTGTCACATCAAATCCTGTCACTACCGCTTGGAGACTGGCTGAGAATTTTCAAAATTGCTTCATCCTCCATATTCTCTTAACCTTGTTCTTTCTGATTATCACTTGTTTAGGAGATTACAGAATCATTTCGATGGTCTTAGGTTGACATTAAGAGAAATATTCTTATACGAGATGCCCTCTTATTTTGTTTCAGAACCTAAAGAATTTTGCACACATGACATATATTAGCTAGTTGACGGATAGAATGAGATGCTTGGAAACAATGGATGTTATGTTAATGGTTATATATTTCTATTGGCGAAAGCATTGTCATTATTAATATATACTCTAAAGTCGGAAATTACGTCCATTCCAACTTGATATGATGAAAGCAATTCCCTAAACTCTAAGTATGACATAACTCTAGATGGGTTGACATGCAGTTAAAATCAATCATTCAGATAAAGGATTAAACTCTATTAATCGATCAGGTAAATGATTAAACTCTATCAATCGATCAGATAAAGGATTAAAGTCTATTAATCAATCAGATAAAGGATTAAACTCTATTAATCGATCAGATAAAAGATTAAACCCTATCAATCGATCAGATAAAGGATTAAACTCTATTAACCAATCAGATAAAGGATTAAACTCTATTAATCAATCAGATAAAAGATTAAACTCTATTAATCAATCAGATAAAAGATTAAACTCTATTAATCAATCAGATAAAGGATTAAACTCTATTAATCAATCAGATAAAAGATTAAACTCTATTAATCAATCAGATAAAAGATTAAACTCTATTAATCAATCAGATAAAGGATTAAACTCTATTAATCGATAAGATAGTTAATTATTAAACAAAGCAGTACGAATCTGAAAAACCTCTGAAAATCAAAACCTATATAAAGGTAAAATATTTCTTATCATTTAAATTTTTAGTAAAAAATCAAATATAACTTTATCAAATGTAACAGCTTAATGAGCATGTAAGGAAGCATAGCGGCTATCTTCGTAGGAAATGGACATGGCCACCTGAGTTCAAATCCTGAACAAGTCTCTTTACATTTTCTATAGCGCTAATACCCTTTGAGAAAGCTGAAACCAACTATTCCCCCTCCAGCTCTGGGTAAATAGTAGAGTAGACTGAACTCTTTAACCTTGGTATCGTAATCGATCGAAATGAAAAAAAAACTCTAACTTCAAACCTGTTATAGACTTGGAGAGGGATGGGTTCCACCAATCTATTTGTGGCCCAAACACGCTACATGAGTAGCCTCACCACGACCAAAGCGGGTTATGGGGGGATGATATAAACCTAATCAAGTGACGAACTACACCAGTCTTCTGTTTTGCTAAACCGAGATCCTTATTTTTGCCCTGCAAGTGATATTGTGACGAAGAGTTTTATCAGTTCAACGCATTTTTTTTTCTGATGAGGTAAAATGTCATGTACTAAGCAACCCCACTCGCACTTTTAAAAAGTAAAATAAAAATCGTCAAAGAAACTGAGTAAATGAATTCACGTACGTAAGACAAAATATAATTTACCCAGTCGGCTGGGGCTGTAGAATACACTGACTGCACCTCTGCTGACGGGTAAGACCCCACCCCACCTAATGAGTGTCCTTGATATGACACTAAACAATCTGATGGTGCGGTTCCAGTGGTGCTGGGGCTTTGGAGAATGCAGAGCACCCCTTCATTGCCATTGCTCCCAGGTCCACTCTGGCCCGGCGTGGTAGCACTTGATAAGGCCCTATCTATGGCTTAAATAGAACTAACGGCATATTTATACTAAACTGAATAGTTTAAAATAGAAAGGTTTTTAATTATTAAACCGTACTTAGATTGAAAGTGCAAGCTTATGCTAAACTGAATTATTTAAAATGGAACTGTTTTTTGACATTGAAACTGTACTTATACTAAACTGATTTGTTTAATATAGAACTGTTTTGACATTTAACTGTGTGTAAACAAAATCTGTACTTATACTAAGCTGAATTTGCTTAAGTAGAACTGGTTGACCAAATTGAATAGCTTGAAATAGAAATGTTTTTCACAATTAAACTGTACTTACATTTAAACTGCATACTTATTCTTAACTGAATTGTTTGAAATAGAACTATTTTCATGAAAATGGATTTGGCGTTGAATAACCTACAAAGGTTGATATGCCATAAAACCTAACCAACCAACCAACAAAATATAATGTAAAGGGTTATTTGTTGATTTTGACAGTTTGTCTTGAGTTTAGTTTACAGTTAGAGGTCAATTAACTCTTTCCCTTATCAATAGCAATAAGATCTATTCGGCCTTTCAACAGTGTGCGTGTTTCCTTTTAGTGAGTATAGCTAAACGACAGACAATGATATTAATATTAATAGCTATAGACCAGAGCATACCATTCTTGAAGAGATGGGGGAAGCTTTTGACAAGAAAGCCTCAGGAAAATATCACCCAATCGACAGGATTAAAAATACATTTACTGTGTCCTCTACAGAGGGTAAATCACACACCCCACAAGAAAAAATGTGTCTTGGGCTTTGGCTCTAAAATGCTTCTGATGGTGAGGTTATAGATAGCCCAGTCGGCTGAGTGCGGGGGCTGCAGAATATGACTCCCCCAACGACTGTTCTGGATTTAACACAAAACAATCTGATGGTAAAGCTTCAGTAATGCTTGGGGAATTGCCGAGGACCTCTTTATTGCCATTACTCCGAGGTCCACCCTTGCTAGGAATGGTAGCACCTGATAGGGTCCTATCTATGGGTAAAACAGAAGTAAGCAGTGCACAAATGCTAAACTAAATTATTTGAAATAGAACTGTTTCTGACTTTTAAACTGCGTACTTATGTTAAGCTGAATTGTTTGAAATAGAACAGTTTATATGTATAAAAATGAATTTGGCCTTAAATACCTATAATGGTTGATATGCCATAGAACCAAATCTAACCACAATCTAATTCTAGAGCCTAAAAAATCCCAGTATATATATATATATATATATATATATAAGTAAGTAAAGTTAGCGACTGTAGTCGAGGGCGACCCGAAGGCTGCTTTTTCAATAGCTACTATACCGAGGAGTAGGGAAAGGCACCTTCTCTTGGATTACTCCATTTGACCCTTGATACGTGTCATATAATGTTGAGTGTAAAGCACGGAGGTATCAAGTACCATTTTTGAGTCTTTGGTATGACATGACCGGGGATTGAACCCTGGTCTCCTGGGCCATTGCCGAATACTATACCCAATAGACCAATGGGCTGACATCGATCTACCAGACCTACCACCACCCATTATTTCAGGTAAAAAAAGAAACATAGACAGACTTAAACCATCACTAAAAAGAACCAAACTATATACGTGCACACACACACACACACAAATAAAATTCTGTTTTAAACTTAGAAAAAATGCCACAGAAATCGATGGAATGTTTCAGACTGCTTTTCGACCATCTTGCATAAATCGAGCATCAGTTTTTGAGTGGCATAAAAGATTCAAGGAAGGCAGGGAGTCTGTGAGGAATGATGAGAGGTGTGGGAGGAGTAAGGAAGTCAATACACCAGAGTTGATTGGCCAAAAAGTTAAGGTTAGGGTTACTATGTTGAGGTTTTAAGGGAGTTCCGGAAGAGATTCCTAGGAAAGAGGAAAGCACTCTTCAAATCGAGTCAGTGGCATTTTCACGAGGACAATGTACCAGTCCACAACTCCATCCATGTCACAGACTATTTGACCAAGATGGGCATCAAGACAGTTCCTCAACCTCTCTATAGTCCAGACGTTGCTCCCTGTGACTTTTGCTTATTCCCTAAGCTCAGAGGCAATTGAGGAGATGAAAGAGGCTGTGACGAAGGTAATTAATACGCTCACACAAGAGGACTTCCATGGGGCCTTCCAGATGTTATTGGAACGGTACAACAAGTGCATTGCAGCCGGAGGAGTTTACTTCGAAGGAGAGTCGAGTTTCATGTGTGTACTATCAATAAAAGTGCCCATAGAGAAAAAGTCTGGAAACTTATTTAATGATCCTCGTACATCCAGGAAACACGTTATCGGATGTGTTACCCGATCCTAGTCGGCGTATTCTATAGTCCCTGCTGACTGGGCTATGTGTGCAAATAGAACTATTAGAGTCAGATAGCATTACTTGAAACCATTGGTTTGTATGCTAACAAATGAACACTGGTTCAATAAGAAAATGTTATCTCCACACTATTCACTTAAAAATCATATAAATAAATAAAGATGATTTGGCCAGGGTTGGTATGCGATTAAACAACAACAACAAAATAAAACAAACATGTTCGATTGTTTTGTTTTAAGATTATCGGTCGTTCAGATTCTCGTCAGAAATTAATTTAAAAGATGCATTGTTTTTTCTAGAAATTTTCTTTAATAATCAAACGCCAACAAAGGGAATTGTCATTATGTGATTCATTTTCTGAAACAGAAGACCAGAGAAGATGATATAAGGTTGCACTTAGATGATATAACATTGCATTAAGTGGGCCGATGACCAGCATAGACCAGCAGGGCTCGAGCCTCAGCTCGTGCCCGACCTTCCCTCCCCTAAATCCCCACTATAATCGACCATCGGGTCATTGACCTTGTGACGAGTCCTGTCTGGTGGGAGGCAGTAACAAATACTTGACAAATACTATAAGGTTTTGGATAAATGTACTCACACTCAAATCCTCTTTGTAGGTAGGTGGATACTTGGCTTCAAACTGCAAACAGCTGCAGTTTATCATAGATACTTGACCGTTTGCCGATTGGCTTACAGCCGCCTCGCAGTTTATTGTACTTAGACCCTGACTCACTGCATTCGATAAAATAGCCTCCGGGGGAAAAAAAGAGTAAAGAAAGAAATGAGAGAAGAAAGAGTGCAAAAGATAGAAAAAAAGAAAAGGCACGTCCCGAAGAATAGAGAAGAGAAAAAGAGGAGAAAGAAAACGATAGAACTGAATATAAAAGGGAAATTGAGAGTGTAAATAAAGAACAACTGAATAAACGAAGAAGAAGAAGAAGAAGAAGAAGAAGAAGAAGAAGAAGAAGAAGAAGAAGAAGAAAGTGAAGAAGAAGAAGAAGAAGAAGAAAGTGAAGAAGAAGAAGAAGAAGAAGAAGAAGAAGAAAGTGAAGAAGAAGAAGAAGAAGAAGAAGAAGAAGAAGAAGAAGAAGAAAGTGAAGAAGAAGAAAAAGAAGAAGAAAGTGAAGAAGAAGAAGAAGAAGAAGAAGAAAGTGAAGAAGAAGAAGAAGAAGAAGAAGAAAGTGAAGAAGAAGAAGAAGAAGAAGAAGAAGAAGAAGAAGAAGGTGAAGAAGAAGAAGAAGAAGAAGAAGAAAGTGAAGAAGAAGAAGAAGAAGAAGAAGAAGAAGAAAGTGAAGAAGAAGAAGAAGAAGAAGAAGAAGAAGAAGAAAGTGAAGAAGAAGAAGAAGAAGAAGAAAGTGAAGAAGAAGAAGAAGAAGAAGAAGAAAGTGAAGAAGAAGAAGAAGAAGAAGAAGAAGAAGAAGAAGAAGAAGAAGAAGAAGAAGGCGACATGTGTGGAGTCATTTTTATCCACAGAATATACACAAAAAAAACTTAATTGACGGTCGGCCGAGGAATTGTATGGAAATGTAGCCTTATCGCATTTTTCGGGTAGATCTCGGTTGAAGAAGCGTACGGTGGTTCTGTTCCATCTACGAAAGAGTCGGCTCCTGACTTCAATCTCTTATCAAATAACAATTAACTTCGCATATGCCATAAAACCCAACCAAACCAAGTCATATATATTTAATATATATGTATAAAAAGGATTTAGCATTAAATAACCTACATTGGTTGATATGCCATAAAACCCAACCAAACCAAGTCATATATATTTAATATATATGTATAAAAAGGATTTGGCATTAAATAACCTACAATGGTTGATATGCCATAAAACCCAACCAAACCAAATCCTCTATATTTAATATATATGTATAAATAGTATTTGGCATTAAATAACCTACAATGGTTGATATGCCATAAAACCCAACCAAACCAAGTCATATATATTTAATATATATGTATAAAAAGGATTTGGCATTAAATAACCTACAATGGTTGATATGCCGTAAAACCAAACCAAACTAAATCATATATATTTAATATATATGTATAAAGAGGATTTGGCATTAAATAACCTACAATGGTCGATATGCCATAAAACCAAACCAAACCCAATCATATATATTTAATATATATGTATTAAAAGGGTTTGGCATTAAATAACCTACATGGGTTGATAAGTCACCAAACCAAACCAAACCAAACCGATTAAACATTAGTCATTCGTTTGCATACAGTTAAATGGTTACTAGGATTGTTATGCACCACTAAAACTTCAAATTAATATGACTCATTTTTGGTGGGGGGGGGGGATGAACTCATAAATGACTTTGTCCAATGGTCCCCTACACATGGACACACTAGTGTTGGCCAAACAGGAAAAACTTACATTTACCGGCTCTGTGTGGACACTGGAAGCTATCAAGAGAACTTGTCAAGAGCTATGGCTGATAGAAACTGATATCGAGAGAGAGAGCGAAAAGAATCCGTGCTGTCGGCCCGCCTTCATGACGATGATGATAAAATCAGAGTCTTTAAAGACTTTATGGCCCTCGACATCCCCATCAACTGTCAGAGCCAGAAACTCGAATTTGTTGTTCCAAGCATTGAACTAAACTGGTAGATGTTTTGCTTTCAGGCGTTATGATTCTAAAAATCTGAGACAATCATTCTGGTTTTTCAATTTTGTTAAGTAATCAGCCTGTTTGCTTTATAGATATGTACTCCGCCAACAAAAACAACGTTCTGAATAATGTGATACCCAAGAGATAACAATGATAATAATAAAAATAAACTCTCAAAAGAGCCATCATCATCGTCATATCGCGCCACCAGCGCGGATCTCCCTACACCCTCTGACACCACCACGGCTCAGAGCTGTTGTATGTAGGTTCGATCTGCCTTTGCTCATCCATGTGAAGTGGTCGACCGGAATACGCCACTTATGAGTTCGTCTCTACTTCTCCTGCAGTGTCTCGCATGTCTGATTCGCCTAACTTGGATAGTTTCTGTGATGGGTGGTAAGTGTCTGTGCAGATGCTGCTTTGTGGAGTGCTGTCTCTAGGACTTCTTCAATATTGCTCGTAGCGTTCTTGTGTAGTTGCTGTCAAGCTTTTTCTCCATACGTTTAGTTAGCATTCATGTAGTGCATCCATAGAGCTGCAAGGAGACACATTAGCCCTATACCTCTTTATCATCTGTCGAGCCTACGAGATGAAAGATAAGATGAAAGACAACTGCTTCAAGCTGACAAAGGAAAGAAGCAGAAGATACCCCGCAAAAACAATTACGGACGAGGACAACATCGATGACCAAGCGCTTCTGACAAATACACCCGCCCAAGCCGAAACCCTGCTACATAGTCTGGAGCGAACAGCTGCAGCCATAAGCCTCCATATCAACGCACACAAGACGGAATACATGTGCTTTAATCAAAGAGGTGACATCTCCACACTAAACGATAGTTCTCTGAAACGAGTTGACAAGTTCACCTACCTAGGAAGCAGTGTCTCATCAACCGAGACAGACATCAACACGCGACTAGCATCGGCATGGACGGTTATCGATAGGCTATCGGTCATATGGAAGTCAGACCTGACCGATAGAATGAAACGAGGTTTTCTTCTAGCAGGGATCGTATCGATAGTTACTCAAAAGAGTAAGATAATAATAATAATAATAACAATAATAATAATAATAATAATAATGACTGTTATACTAATTGTACAGTCACCAAAGGATTGATCAATAAAATAAGAGGAAGAGTGGAGACCATCCTAATGACAGCATTATTAAGATCAGCGAGAATACTGAGAAGAGTCCTGGAAACTTCAGGAGACTTGCTGCCACTCAAGCTCCCGTGAATCAGCATTTTTTGTCAAAATAACGTAATTTAAAACAACAAACGCTGATTCACTAATTAAACGGCCAACTTTTTCTTGATATACCAATTTCCCTATGTTTTTGTATTGTACACTTTTAAACATCCATCGTTGATTTAACATCATTAATATCATCCCGCATAGTCCTGATGATGGTTCACTAGAACCGAAACACTATAGTGTCGACTTTGTTTCTCAATAAATCTCTCCTTCTACTTGTATTACCTTGTTATCAATTTTTCTTTATATGTATACATATATATAATTTTTGTACCAATATGGAGAAAATTCAATAAAAAAAGAAAAGACTAAAAACATCCGTACAGCTTGAAAATAATCAACCATCACTGCAATGTCAAGCCAAAAGAAAAAACACCAAAATAGTTACCTAAGGTAATACGTAAAAGTACTCAATACACTAAGTAGAGAAAAACTAGAATGACTAAAAGAGCCAAAAACTACCTACCCAAGTTTTACCTAACAGATCTTCAGGATAATTCCGCTAGGTGAAACCTAGGTAGATGGTTTCCGGTTCTGAAGGTGTTATATATATAGAGAGAGAGACATTGAAGAATGTGTCGCATTTTTTCCGTCTTTATAAAATGAAAATTATAATTCCATCTTTCTGTATAATTCGGCATTGTTGATATTTTGATATGTTGTCGGTATTAATTTCCCTTACATTGACGACTTAATACAAAATAACGCATTGATGGATTGAATAATACCTAGCGCTTGCATCGCCATATGTGTATGTGTCCTAATTTAATATCTTGAAAAATTTGCTCGGAAAAATACAGATATACAGGGTATTTCAAAAAACGATATCATTTCGTAAATTTGACCAATTCTCATTCAATGAGAGGGGGTGTCCTCGTGGTGGATTGGTTAAAGCGATGGACTGCAGAATCGTAGTACGCGAGTTCGTACTCCAGTCGCACTATTACGTTCACTTTCGGGCAAATACCCTCGGGAAAGGTATGAACCCCCTTATCCTCCCAGCTATGGGTTTTGCCCAGTCGGTTGGGGCTGTAGAATACACCGACTGCTTCTCTGTAGAGGGGTAAGACCCTCCCCCCTAACGAGTGTCCTGGATATGACACTAAACAATCTGATGGTGAGGTTCCAGCAGTGCTGGAGCTTTGGAGAATGCGGAGTACCCCTTCATTGCCATTGCTCCCAGGTCCACTCTGGTCCGGAGTGGTAGCACCTGATAGGGCCCTATCTATGGGTTAAATAGAACTAACAGCATTCTTATGCTAAACTGAATTGTTTGAGTAAACTGAATAGCTTGAAATAGAAACGTTTTTGACAATTAAACCGTACTTACATTTAAACTGCGTGCATATGCTTAACTGAATTATTTCAAAAAGAACTGTTTTTCGACATTAAAGTTGTATTTACACTTAACTGAATTGTTACATATAACTTCTTGAATAGTTTGAATAAATGTTTTTGACAATTAAACTGTGAACTTTTGCTAAACTGAATTGTTTAAATAGAACAGATTATTTACATAAAAATGGATTTGGCGTTAAATAACCTACAGAGGTTGATATGCCATAAAACGGACCAAACCAAACCGATCATTCAATGAGTATTACTATTGAGGGAAGTGCAATACACATAGCTTTATCTATGATGTGAACTCGGGCCGCTGATTGCATTTTCTATGACGCTAACCACGACGCTCGATGTACCTTTGATCCATTTTCGTTCAATGGCTCCCGAATTTTAACAGCAGGTGTAGAATTAACTCAAGATTCTATGTTTAATGTTTAAATGTCTTTTCTTTTTCAGTGAATGACATTTATTTACCTAAAAAGAAGTATAAAACGTTAAAAATAGAATTTAGAATTGTTTCTATACGGGCTGTTAAAATCTGAGATCACTTAAGATGTACAGGATGTTTAAGAAAAATTGACATAATTTTGTAAAATGACACAATAGGTGGCATTCATTTCCGTTTGTGTTGGTGCTGTTCAGAGAATCTCTTTGTCTGTTTTGGTACGAAACCCACACAAAGGGCCTGAGGGCGAGATCTCCCACGAAACCGGAAGTGGACGAGGGAAGGAAGATCGGAGAAAAGACACAGAGAGGGAGTAACTTGACAAAGGGGGCATAGGAGAACAGTCGGCTTGAGATCATATTTACCAACCCCTCCGCGCGGGCAGGATATGACACAAGGTCAATTTTTAAGCGGAGTTTAACAGGTTTGAATTCAGAGTTTTCCTTCTTTTAGACTAGTTGCCTCACCAAGGCTGAAGAACCTAGTCTGCCCTACTATTTACCCATAGCTGGAGGGAGAATAATTGGATTCATACTTTTCCCAAGGGTATTAGTGCTCTATAAAATGCAATTAGACTGGTCAAGGATTTGAACTTGTGTCACCGTGTCCATTTCCTACGACGATAACCATTACACCACAGGCACCTCCGAGATAGCAGTCCAGAGAAGGACACAGTCGGAAGAAGGAGGCAGTGAGAAGATGGAAGTAAGGCAGAGAAGAGAGTCAACAGAAATCAAAAAGACGACTGCTAAGACCTGTTGACCTTCAGAGACCGGGTTAACCAACGCAAGAAGATGTCAGCATTGCGAATGGCTTGTGAGAATTTTGTTCGAGTACACGTTCACGTTAGCTCACAGAATGCACAGTGTCACAGACTCCCCTTTCTTGCGCTTGGAGCTGACCCAAGTTCGTGTTTGTTCGCTTGTTATTTTCTTCCAACCTCTCGGTTGTGCTTTGCGTATCTGTAAAGAAATGTGTAATGCCCCTGGTCGGAAACTGCTAGATGAATCACTATCCATGAGTAGTTTGGTTTAAGGAAGCTGATATAGTGGGGGTCGCCTGGGCAGCCAGGGGTGTTACCACACTATTGAAAAGGGAACCTTCGGGTCACTCTCGACTACTGCCACCAACTTTGCTTTTACTTTAAACAAAGAAAACCCAAATCCAATATTTATTACTGTCTGATTTCTTTTCATTTTTCTCCAATACACACACACACACACACACACAAAATACAAGTACACACCCACACATACACAAACACAAATACACACATACACACACACACACACACACATATATACTAATTCTTTTAATAGTCTTTTCGTGACAGATGAGATATTTGTCAGGTATATTTTCATTTTCTTTTAATGACTAATAGTTTTGACTGTTTTTGCATCTATGTACATATGTCCACAAACATTCAAATGAATGTGCGAATCCACTTATAGAAACCCTAATATTGAGATTATTAATATCAATATGACGTTGTCTATTATATATATTTCCTAACTGTGGCCTTCATCGTCAAGGGACATTCCTGCAAGTGCAAGAAACTTAACTGGAAAGAATTTGAGCCGGATATCATACCTAATCCGAAATTCTTTGGTTTTTATCGCCCTATATTATTGATAAAATACGTCACAGGAACCGCACTTAGCGTAACGGTTATCGTCGGAAATGGTATAGGTGACCCGAGTTCAAATCTTGGACCAGGCAGTTTATTTTTTCCCTCGGGAAAGGTAAGAGCCCCTCCCTTTTTCCCCAAGTTATGGGTTAATAGTCGAACAGACTTAATTCTTTAACCTTGGCAACCGGTTTAGGAGAAGGAAAACTCTGAATTCAAGCTACTTAAGAAATTTACCTCGTATCACATCCTGCTAGTCGCGGAGGGGTTGGTTAGATACATACATCGCCATGACTGCTTGTATGGCATAAGGATATTTAATCGTGGTAAATGTCTCGCGGGCTCATTAACACAATAATAGTCACTAATTAGGTTTGGTTTGGTTTCTTTTTTTAATGGCATATCAAACTTTGTGGGTTATTTAATTGTTTATTGGTTTCTTTATTCAATAGCATATCAACCGTCGTGGGTTATTTAATGCCAAAGCATCCTTCAAGAAGAACAGCAGGGATACGATTTAACCAATAGTTGGAGAGATAAAGGGTTTCATGCCTTTCATAAGAGTATTAGTCTGGACGTGAACGTTATAGCGAACCTGGATTTCGAACTCACAACGATTTTGCAGTCCAGCAGGTTAGCCACTATACTATACCAAGGTGATTAGAAATTTATTTATTTTCCAAACTTTCAATTTCGGATCATAAAACCATTAGAAAATTTGGCTTCTCGAATCACAGAACGACCTATCGGCGGAATTTAGAATACGCTGATTATACCCCCCCCTCAAAGAGGGGTGTCCTGGGTATGATACCAAACTATATCTGGTGGTAAGTCTCCAGTTTTCAAGATCTGAGAAGTGTGATTCGGTTTAGTTTCTTTGTTTAATGGCATATCAACCTTCGTGGGTTATATAATGCCAAAGCCTTCTTTGTAGAGGAGCTGCAGTGATACTATACCAGTCATAGCTGGGGAGTTAAGGGGTTCATATCATATCCCAAGGGTATTACTCCAAAAGTAAATATAATGGCGCGACTGATTTCGAACACGTTTACATTTCAACACTTTAGCAACTGCTCCTCAAGGACTTCCCCCGCTAAGGAATGTGGAGTACTTTTTCAATGCCATTATTCCTAAGTTCTTTCAGAACAGGGATGTACATATTTACCAACTCCTCCGCACGAGCCGGAGCATACACAAGGTTAATTTTTGAGCGCACTTTTACAGGACTGAATTTAGTTTTCCTTCTCCTTGATCGGTTGCCATACCAAGGTTAAAGAGCCCAGTCTGCCCTACTTTTTGCTAATCATATTTACCAACCCCTCCGCTCGGGCAGGAAGTGACACAAGGTCAATTTTTAAGCGAAGTTTAACACGTTTGAATTCAGAGTTTTCCTTCTCCTAGACTAGTTGCCTCATCAAAGCTGAAGAGCCTAGTCTGCCCTACTATTTACCCATAACCGGAGGGAGAATAATAGGATTCATACCTTTCCCAAGGGTATTAGTGCTCTATAAAATGCAATTAGTCTCGTCCAGGATTTGAACTCGTGTCGCCGTGTCCATTTCCTAGGACGGTAACCATTACACCACGGGCGCCTCCTACTTTTTACCAATAGTTGGAGGGAGAATAGTTGGATTTATACCTTTCTCAAAGGTATTACCGCTATGGAAAATGCAAACAGCCTCGCCTAGGATTTGAACTCGGGCCGTCGTGTCCATTCGCAACAATGATAACCATTACAACACAAGCACCTCAAAACCGTAGTGCGTACAAGAAGAAAAGCCTGACAGGGCTGATGTGACTGTACAACGTAAGCAAGCTTGTTCAACTTGTTAATCAACAGAGTGCGAGGCAAAAACGACCAGCACACGTTGCAATTTCTTCCTTGTTTCCAGTCACTAGTGAGAATCTCCCTCCTCATAAATGCCATGTTAAGGACTGTTGGCTTCTGGTTTTAAATTCAGAGAACGAATTTAGCTTAAGAAAAAAACCTGTCCAGACCACTTGAAACATAAAACCCCCAAAAGTCAATCAATACAATAGATCTGTTATTTTTGATGGAAACACAATCTTTCAATGAAACCACACACACACACATATACACGTGCACATAAATATAGAAAAACAAACATACACACACATGTACATACAAACACACACCCATATGCACACCCATACCAAAAAACAGCAATAAAACAAACACATATGCAAACACACAGACAGACAGACACACACACACATGCACAAACACATATAAATACACACACACATTTGCATAGATATACATTTACTGGCCATTGGCCAATTGAGTAGAGTGTTTGCCAATGGTCCGGGAGACCGGAGTTCAATCCCTTGTCGAGTCATACCAA
The DNA here is from genome assembly GCA_963585895.1 of Sepioteuthis lessoniana. Classification (NCBI taxonomy): domain Eukaryota; kingdom Metazoa; phylum Mollusca; class Cephalopoda; order Myopsida; family Loliginidae; genus Sepioteuthis; species Sepioteuthis lessoniana. The sequence goes on along the minus strand of CAUZXS010001226.1, from coordinate 217,226 downwards.
AGACTCAAAAAAAGGGTACTTGATACCGGCTTGCTTAACACTCAGCATTATAAGATAAGTATCAAGAGTAAAGTGGAGCAATCCAGGGAATGGAGTAGCGCCCTCCCCAACATCTCGGTGTAGTAGCTATTGAAAAGGGAGCCTTTGGGTCACCCTCGACTAAAGGGAGACAACTTTACTTTACTTGCATTTACTTACAAACACACACACATATAAACACGCGTACACACATATGCTCACACACGCACATACAAGCACATACACATGCAAACACACATACATATAAAAACATACATCCAAGAATACACCCGCACACATAGAAACACATATACGTACAAATACACACACATAAACATATATACTCACCCGCACATACAGACACACGTACACATACTCATACGCACATAAAACACACACACAAGCACATACAAACACATAATAACGCACATAGACATAAAAATACGCACACATACAAAGTTACATGAAAACATACACATGCAAGAACATACATGTACAAACACATACACATATAAACACATAAGTATAAACACATACATGCTCACATATGCATACACACACACGCAAGGGCATTACTAGAAACACCCATACGCGAGAGACAAAAAGTGATGGATAAATTTATAGCCAGATTGTTGCATGTGAACGTTCTTTTTCTTTATTTCTAAGATGCCCTATCCCTCCAATTGATTTGCAGTCTTTATTACTTGAGGGCGATAAAAAAAAATACTTTTATTATGTCTACGTGCATCTGAATGAAACTTATTTTGGCGTAAATCGCTGATTGACGGAAGAAAAAAACGAAGAAGAATTCTTTTAAGGATGTTTCCTCTGAATGAAACACATTTTAATACGTCAATAGATGTAGAGAAAGGTTTCGAGATAATCAAAAGAAAATCAAGATGAATTTGCGGCTTAAATCCTGGACGACACTGATTGCATTTCACATAGCACTAATAGCATTGGGAAAGGTATGAATCCAATTATTCTCCCTCCAGCTATGGGTAAATAGTAGGACAGACTGGGTTCTTCAGCCTTGGTTAGGCAACTAGTCTAGAAGGAAGACTCTGAATTCAAACCTGTTAAGCTCCGCTTAAAAATTGACCTTGTGTCATATCCTGCCCGAGCGGAGGGGTTGGTAAATAGGATGAATTTGCGGCTTAAAACAACTCAAAATAATTCTGATATATGAAGCTTGAGATGTAATATAATAGCCGAGGGATTCCGGTTTATGCCTTTGAGTTTAGTTAGGCTGAGAACCTTTCGGCTCAGCACATGGGTTACTTTGGTGTAACATTAAAGCAGGTGTTCACGCGCGTGCACAGAGGGGGGATGTGTCACTCAGAGATGTCACAATAGCCGAGATCGGCCCACTTAGTGCAATATTGGCCTGATGAGTCTAGCTGGACTTGGACCCAAATCTGGGTCCAGGCACGTATGGCTGATTATGGCTTAAACTGGACAGCCAGGTCCAGTGCTAAACAAGAGGGACAAAGGTGCCAATGTTGCAGCTTGCCTACCCGAAGGTAGCCCAGCCGTTGCCGGTGGGGGGGGGGTACGGCCTCAAGTCTGCCTTTGCTGGACAGTGCTCGATAGCTTCAAAGCCAACAGCAAATTAATGCAGTTCGCCACGACACCAGAGCACGGGCAGGATGTGACATATGGTCGATTTTAAGCGGAGTTTAACAAATTTGAATTTAAAGTGTTCCTTCTCCAAGACTGGTTGCCAAACCAGACCCAGTTTGCCCCACTATTCAAGTAATATCTGAAGGGAGAATAATTGGATTCATACTTTTCTCAAGGCGATTAGTTCTATGTGAAATGCAATCAGCCTCATCCAGGATTTAAACTCGTGTCGCCGTGTCAGTTTCCCATAACTGTAACCATTACACCATGATTTGAAAGTTGTAGCCATATCAGTATGGTTGAACTACCGAAACCATGGAATAAAAAGCTAGATGGGAACTAAAAAAGGATGCTGTGTGTTATTTTGAACAAAATCAGGAAACAATACCCTACTAAAAAAAAACACCTGTACGGCCATTTACTGTCCATCTTGCAAATCATTCCAGAAAGGTGAGCAAGACATGCTAGGTACAGCTGTTAAAGTAAGAATGAACTCATAAGCGACGCTCTCTAAAGGACTCTTACACATAGACACACTAGTATTGGCCGACAAGCAAAAACTTACATTCATTAGCTCTGTGCTGACACTGGGTGTCGTTTTGAAGACTTAGCAAGAGCGACGGCCTATAGGGACAGATGGAAAGTTTGTGTGTATCTTGTTATGTCAATACTCACTTGCTTGTTTGTGCCTTTTGACCGACTCTTCTTTATATGTCAATCGTCCGTATTTACTGATGAAGAGAAAGAAAAGACGAAAAAAAGATCATTTTACTCCAGGTCAAGTCAGTGACTTCCCAAATATTTCTAAATCGTGTCTATGCAGACTCGGACGTTGTGCCAATCCTGAAAGCTTCTAAGATGTTAAGAGGGTGCTTAATATGCGTCTTGTGCAGAACAGAGAAGTATTCTTCCAAATAATTAATTCGCCACGTAATTATTCTCCAATGATGGATTCATGTGTCTGTGAATACCTGGATGATGTTACGCATGCAGCCCCCCCCAAAATATTCCTTTCCAAAGGAGAAGTATAAACTGTAATTACAGATTTTGGGGGGGCCTCAAAACCTTTAGAGTTTTATAGTAAAGGCATAAATAACCTTACTAATCGATGGTAGAAATACATAAATGTTCAGGAATAATTTTGACTGATCAAAAACATTGTTTAAATTTATTCATTTAAAGATTTCTTGTCATCAAAACCTTTAAAGTTTTATCTTACAGGCATAAATAATCTTGTTATTCGATGGTAGAAATGCATAGATGTTCAGGAATCATATTTTAACCGATTAACACACTGTTTTGGAGGTGCCCGTGGTGTAATGGTTATCGTCACAGGATATGGACACGGCGATACGAGTTCAATTCCTGGACAAGACTGATTGCATTTCACATAGCACTAATATCCTTGGGAAAGGTATGAATCCAATTATTCTCCCTCCAGCTATGGGTAAATAGTAGAACAGACTAGGTTCTTCAGTCTTGGTGAGGCAACTAGTCTAGGAGAAGGAAAACTCTGAATTCAAACCTGTTTAACTCCGCTAAAAAATTGACCTTGTGTCATATCCTGCTCGAGCGGAGAGGTTGGTAAATATGAACACACTGTTTAAATTCCTTAAAATTTAGAAATAGATGTTTATTCTAAAATCGGACATTATTTTTCGAACAACCTAACTGATAAATAGATATATAAATAAAGACAGACTGAAGAAGAAGCAATGCAAAAAGCAAGCGTTGATAATAAGAATTAGAGTGCTCGAATGCACGTAAGCAGAGGGGTGTAGAAACTGAAAAGAGTCATTACTCACAATCTTATCGCTGTAATTAAAATTTTCATGCCATAAAAAGAAATATTACGACATTCATTACAAGAGGTGCTTTTAGTGCAATGGTTTTTTTCGCTGAAAATCATATCAGCGACCCAAGTTCAAATCCCAAACGGGGCTGTTTGCGTTTCCCTTTGCGCTAAAAGAATGAATCAATTTATTCTTCTACCAGCTATGAGTAAACTGTAGAGCAGACTATGTTATTTAGCTTTGATAGGGAAACCAATCTGGGAGAAGAAAAAGTCTACATTCGAACCAGCTTTGCTCCACTCATGTCACGTTGTACTGACATGGCGCAGGTCGTGGATTGGTATTCATATTGGACACCCCTTTTAAGGTGGGGGTCTCAGCCCCCTGTAGAGAATATAGTCTACGTATTTTAAGCCCGGCTGACAGGACTATCTTTGAGTATAATTCAGAGTACGATTTACTTGTGTTTCTTCAAAATCAACCAACCAACCACCACCCCCAAGAAAAAAAAAAACAAAAAAACGGCGAATACAGTTATTGTTATGCGGTTAAAAACAGAATCGCCTGCGCCAGAAATGCCTTATTGCGCATGCGTTAGAGAAGCCAAAATGAGAAGTAGAATGAGTTTACAACAGATGCCGGATGTAATAAAAAGGTTGTCGGGAAATTATATTGCTCTTTAAATGGGACTTTATTTTGTTATTTTTATATCTGTTGAGTATTTTCTTCATTTTGTGCATTTGCAAATTTCCCATTTACTTGTTGCTTGACAGCTTCAATGAAAAAAATGTGTTCAGTTTGATTGAAAGAGACAATAAAAAGAACAGCAAATTTCGTTGGACGGACAGGTTCAAGCGAAGATAACAAGTACGACATGACTAATATACGCAATGTCTATCAACAAAACAATTTATATACTTACATATATGTTCTTTGCTAACAAGGTTTGGTTTTATGGCATATCAACCATTGTGGGCTATTTAATTCCAAATCGTCTTCATACATATATATTAAATATATATGATTTGGTTTGGTTTTATGGTATACCAAGAACTGTTGGTAATTTAATGCCAAATCCTCTTTATACATATATATTAAATATATATGATTTGGTTTGGTTGGCTTTTATGGCATATCAACTATTGTAGGTTATTTAATGCCAACTCCTCTTTATACATATATATTAGATATATATGATTTGGTTTGGTTGGGTTTTATGCCACATCAACCATTATAGGTTATTTGATTCCCAATCCTCTTTATACATATATATTAAATATATATGGTTTGATTTGGGTTGGTTTGGTTAGTTTTTATGGCATATCAACGATTGTAGATTATTTAATGCTAGATCCTCTTTATACATATATATTAAATATATAGAATCAGGTTTGGTTTGGTTTTATGGCATATCAACATTTTGAAGAGATATTTATATCGAATTCGTGATGTAATAGTCGTGGGTAACCGGTAACCGGTCAAGGAGAAGGAAAACTCTGAATTCAAACCTGTTAAATTCCACTTAAGAATTTACCTTGTATCACATCCTGTTCACGCAGATTCGTATATATATATATATATATATATATATATATATATATATATATATATATATATATATATATGTATGTATATAATTCTGTTGGTGTGAAAAAAACAGATTGTACAATTTGCAAATTCTACAAACTGATATCTGGGAAAAAAACTGTAATAAAAGAAAGGAAAAACACACCCGCTACTTGAAAATAATCAAGCACATGTATGTCTAGTGAAAAGAAAAATCACTGACAGAATTACCTAAGCTAAAAAATATAAAGTACCCAATACATGAGATAGAGCGAATATTATGAAAATAATTCCTACAAGGCCAAGAGCGAGTCTACCAAGGTTTCACCAAATAGCTCTTCAGGATTGTTCCGGCGAACTGGGTTAGGATAAAATACATTTTATTGGTTAAAAAGACTCCTCATCTCTACTCGTGGCCATGTAGGAATTATTTTCCTATTTTTCATCATACATCGTGCGATACCATGTCCTCATCAGCCGCCAACCAGGGGTGATAACACAGTTTCGGTAGCTCAAGGCGGTGATATATATATATATATATATATATATACCAATGAATCTGCGTGAACAGGATTTGGCACAAGGTAAATTCTTAAGTGGTGTTTAAAAGGTTTGGATTCAGAGTTTTCCTTCTCCTAGACCGTTTACTATACCAAATTTAATATATATATAATACCCACAGAATATGAGTTGGAAAGGATTCTATTTGAGAATATATAAGAGGATTCTTATAAATCTCCAGGAGTGCTCAATGTATGATTATATATAAATTTATGAAATTTCATACAAAGGAAATTCATATAACTGGAAAATAAAACCTCAACAAACCGTCATTTGGCTATTATAAATTTATTTTAGCTGGCCATCCCATAAGAAAAACAACCTCTTCAGAGAGCCATTACACAACGGAGAGAAAAAAAAATTGGATTATAAAAACATTCTTTCAATGGATTTTTACTGGTTTGAGAGACAAAGAAAGAAAGAAAGAAAGAAAGAAAAGAGAGGGAGTGGACAAAAAATTGTCGGTTATAAGTTTGTTTCAAAATCGGATTAATGTCATCGTCTGGTGTCACGTATCCTTATGTATCTAAAATTATATATATTTATAGTTTTAAAATTATTTTCCCCCCACAAACACTATTAAATCATTTGAATCCATTAATGAGACGTACCAGCCGTCATCGACCATGCTAAACAGTCCGTTCTTGGTAGAGCTTTTCAACACGGTCTCCTAGTTTTAGTTTACTAAAAGTTTTGAATACGAAAGTTTTGCTAATTGGACCAACTGTAGATAAATGAAGCTATTCTTGGCGACTCTGAGTATAGTGAGATCCTATTTTATTCTCGAAAGATACCGAATATATCATTGATAAAAGTGTCGTTTGCCATCAAACATGCCGGAACATGTCACTTGACATTACTGCAATTCAATATTTCAAATAAACATTTCCCTTAAAACGAAGATATTTTTTGGTTCGATTTATCGAAAATAGATATAGGAAATAAAAGCAAACTTTCTCAGATTAAGGAAAAAAAGTTTCAAGCTGGAAAAAACAAACAAAAAAAAACAAAAACAAAGAGAGGACATGTTATATTTTTTAACGACTTGAATAAGTAGAGAATTGGATAGGGAGAGAAAAAAAAAAAGAAACATTCTCTTGTCAGCCTCATGTCATGTTTTGGAAAACAGAAATCTTGTCTGTGTATTGAAGTAAAAGAAAATTGGTTATATGACTGTGTTTGTTAATTTCTTTTTGTTTTTGTTTATTGTCACAAACGAAAAGAGTTGATTTTTTTTTAGGTTGTGGCACATTGATTTTTTTTTTCTTAGAAAAAAAGAAATACATTATTTGCATCGAAGAGCAGAACTATGAATCAAAACCCAAAGTCAATTTTTCAAGTTACTAAGAGGAGCACAAACAATTTAATCGTTAATTGGAATCGAAGATGCTGTAAAAGTATTGGTTGTGTAAACAAACAACTTGAATAGTTTCCTGTGCAATACAATAGATCTACTCAGCAGGTGTCCTCACATTCAAAGAGGGTTTGGTCTTAAAATAACAGGCCAAATAAAACCAAAATGGGATTGATGAACTGCGTGGACTGTTTTTGACAGGCCATTGAAAATCTGATCTCTTGGATAGAATAAAACGGATATCTTCTTTCAAGTGTAGCCGTATCAGTACTACGAGATGTACCACTTAAACTCTGACGAAATGCTTCAAGAAAAGGCTGCAAATTACGCAAGGATGCTGTGTGCTGTTCTAAACAAACCCTGAAAGCAGCACCTGACAAAACAATGGAAGCGATAGTATGCTGATAGAAAGAAATCTTTGCGACCAATGTCGGTGCGTCCTAAGAATAGTCCAATTGTCAATGACTGATTTTTTGTTCGATTTTAATAGCCTATCAAGCTGTCCATGGTTATTTTATGCCTAAAGGTTAAGGAACCATATTCATTGGACGTCTAAATTTACATCTTTTTAGTTATTTCTTAAGAGTTTTTTGTCTTTTTTTTGGGGGGAGGGGGGTTTACACACGGTCCTATAGAACACGAATAATCTTTCATCATCATCATCATATCGTGCTGTTAGCATGGATATCCCTGACCCTCTCTCGCCACTCCTCCCTATCGTTCATCGCCCTAGGTAGGTCTTCAGGACAACATCCTGTATCCTCACAAAGCTGCTGAATGTACGTTCGAGCTGGTCGTCCTGCTTTTGCGCGGCCATGTGTGGGGATCCATAAGAGTACATCTCTTATGAGTTCATCTCTGCTTCTCCAGCAGTGTCCTGCATGTCTGGTTCGTCTAACTTGAATAGTTTTCGTGATAGGGGGCAGGTGGCCGTACAGTTGGTGTCTTGTGGGGTGTTGCTGCCAGGACTTGTTCAGGATTGCACGCAGCATTCTTGTGTAATTGCCATCTAGTTTCTTCTCCAGCCGTTTTGTTAGCGTCCATGTAGTGCATCCATATAGCAGTATCGATGTGACCGCTCCCTGGAAGAAACTGCGTTTCATTTTATCGGTTAGGTCTGATTTCCATATAATCGATAGCCTATTGATAGCTGTCCATGCTTTCGTTAACCTCGTTTCGATGTCATTTTCGGTTGATTCGACGCTGCTTCCTAGGTACGTGAATTTGTCTACTAGTTTAAGTGGGGTTCCTTCTAGAGTGGAGATGTCCTCCGTTTGGTTATAGCACATATATTCCGTTTTGTGTGCATTAACATAGAGGCCTATGCTTGCTGCTGCTCGTTCCAAACTATGCAGAAGAGTTTCGGCTTGGTCAGGTGTATTTGCCAGTATCGCTATGTCATCGGCGTAGTCGGCGTCGGTAATTGTTGTTGCGGAATATCTTCTGCTTCTTTTCTTCGTCAGTTCGAAGCCATTCTCTTTGATTTTGTCAATCGATGTTCTAAGAATCTTTAAGTAGATTAATTTTGCCCATAATGTAGGGTAATTCTTCACTATTATTACTCTCAGATGACTCGGCGTGGTAGTACCTGTCCGGGTCCCATCTATAGGTCAAATACAGGGTGCGGAAGCAAAATATGGAAATTTGAAACTTTTAGTCCGATTAACGCGATGAATCTAATTTTTCATGATTAGTTCTATTATTCAAGCACTTTTTTAGAATTAAAATTCTGCCCAATATGAGTGAACAAGAAAAGAAACGACAAAGAATCTATGATTATCTTAATGCCGAATCCAAGACAAAGTTTCTTTGTCTACCTCATAAGAAGTAAAGAAAAAATTTTATAGAAAAAGGGCTTTTCAAGTAAAAGTGGAGGATTAAACAAAAAACAAAAAGAAAGCTTTTAAATTGCTCTCTCTCTCTCTCTCTCTCTCTCTCTCTCTCTCTCTCTCTACGACGATTAAGAAGGACCCCACAACGTCAATAAGAAAGCACGCTAATGATTTCCACGAGAATGCTGTGAGGACAGCAATTAAACAAGATTCAAGCCCAGACCTCAACCCCCTTTCTTGATTACGCTATATGGGGTGTTTTAGAAAAGAAAACAAATGCAACTTCCTATCCAAATAATGATTCGCTTAAAACTGCTATTGAGAAGGATTTATTTTGACGGCAAGCAAATCGTTTCGAAGGCGTGTTGATAAAATAATTTTTGAAAAAGTGGTGGCCATATTGAATCAATTTTCTGTCTTGTGCCTATCTTCTCATTTTTTAGATTATTTTTTTAAATTAAATCTAATCTTATAATAGAGTCGTTTATTAATAAACAAGAATATTCCTAATTTTGCTTCCATGTCCTGTAGCTCTGCTTGCTCCAAATTCATATTTAAAAGGACCGTGTGCAAAGAAATAAAATAAACAAATAAATAAACACTTTTAAACATTTACACAAAAAATATAAATATGAATATATATATATATTGAATTCGATTCTCAATACAATTTGGCATAAAACAACTCAAGACAGTTACGAATGCCATTAAAATCAAGCAATCATTCAACACGATTTTACACTACTATTGAAAAGTCGTGACCCGAGACGATATTGATATCCTGTTTTAAAATTCCTTCTCCAAATATACACAATTAAGTCTTATGAACCCATTGATGACCAAAGGTTTCGAATTTGAATGGTGTCCTGGATATGACACTAAACAATCTAATGGCGATGTTTCAGTGATGCTGGAGCTTTGGGGAATGCAGAGCACCCCTTCATTGCCATTGCTCCCAGGTCCAATCTGGCTCGGAATGGTAGCATCTGATAGGGCCCTATCTATGGGTTGAATAGAACTAAACTGCATACTTATGCTAAACTGAATTGTTTGAATTAGAACTATTTGACGTAACTGAATAGCTTGAAATAGAAATGTTTTTCACAATTAAACTATGAACTTAAATTTAAACTGCATACTTATGCTAAACTGAATTGTTTGAATTAGAACTGTTTGACTTAACTGAATAGCTTGAAATAGAAATGTTTTTCGCAATTAAACTGTACTTATATTTAAAGTGCGTACTTATGCTAAACTCAATTATTTGAAATGGAATTGTTTTTGACATTGAAACAGTAATTACGCTAAACTAAATTGTTTAATATAGAACTGTTTTGACATTTAATTGTGTGTAAACAAAATCTATTCTCATACTAAACTGAATTGGTTGAATTAGAACTGTTTGAATAAACCGACTAGCTTAAAATAGAAATGTTTTTGACAGTTAAACTGTGTATTCCTGCTAAACTGAATTGTTTGAAAAAGAACTGACTATTTGAATTAAAATGGATTTGGTGTTAAATAACCTACAAAGGTTGATATGCCATAAAACCCAACCAACCAACCAATTTGATTGTGTGTGTGTGTGTTTAGGGGGTAGAAATCCCTTAATCGAATCAAATCTTGTGTAACATACCCATGATACGGATATGTGAAAAAGACATAATGTTCATAAAATGTTCATAAACATGTATAGGAATCCGAAAGCACGAAATTGGTTCAGGTACGAAACTTTATTACCTTTGGGTTAAAGACGCAATCTTTTTATGCTGACTGCTTTTACATCGTCAGCTCTCAACCCAACCAACGCGCGGCGCCCGTAGCGCACGAAGTCGTCTAGCCTCGCCCAGCTCTGAAAGTCAACCTTCTTCTTCTGAGGCAGGAACTCAACTAACTGCTTTTTCTCAAATCTCAGCCCACGCTTCCGATGCGTGACGTCATCCAAATACCCTGGTCCCAATTCTATCTGGGATTTTTATTTTGACATCTCTGAAAGACACATCGTCTCCGCAGGCGCGTGAACATCTGCGTTAATGTCGCACCCAACTAACCCACGCGCTAAGCAAACTAAACCGGAAGGCAAGATATATAAAACGAAATCCCTCGGCAATTATATTACACTTGAACTTTCTCAGCTATCATCCAAATGCTCTTCTTTCGACGAAATCAAGACTGTGTTAGAGCTAACTTCTTTAGATAGTATTTCTTATTACTTGTATACAATAAACGTTACAAACTTCATTTACAACAACTGCTGATTTACTTATCATAGAAGCTCTCAAATGCAGTATTTTCGCCTTTCGTGTTTTAAAAGCTGGTTAAAAAGGATGTAGAACATACAGTCTTTACAATGATCATGTTTGTTGATAACGCCAATTATTTTACAGAAAGTTTATCATAGAATTTATAGGAGGCGTCTTTATGTGGGCGAAAAGCAATTTTCATTGGAGAATGAACTTTGCAAAGCAATATCAAATCCGTATAAATCCTTCATGCTTGAAGAAATTCTGAATTTAACATCTATGGACAGTAAGCTGGATGAAGTTTTAGAAAAATGGAAATTATATCAGTAAATAATATTGCTTTTCTTCAATGTTGCTTGAATAGTCTTGTTATTACGGTGTTTTGTTTACCAGTACTTTGAATAAATCTTTATTTATTTATTTTTTTTTTGGCTTATAAATATTGTTTGCAATTGTCATATAATCATCATCATCATCATCATCAAGTCGTGCAGATAGCACTGAGTCCCTTCACACACACACACACACACACACTCTCTCTCTCTCTCTCTCTCTCTCTCTCTCTCTCTCTCTCTCCATCCGTCCCTATCGGCCGTCGCTCCTGGAAAGTCTTCCTGACTGCATCCGGTGCCCGCACCAAACTGATGTATGTTACACTTTGCTGGTCGGCCAGCATTGGTGTGTCCATATATAGGAGTCCACTGGAGAGAGTTGCTTATGCGTTCTTCCAGCAGTGGCCTAGAGTGTTTCTTTTCCGTCTTACTTGGATGGCCTGTGAGATGGTAGCTAAGTGCCCTTACAAATGCTGTTTTGCTGGGTACTGCAACCAGGATTTGTTCAAAACAGCACGTAACTTTTTTTTGTAGTTCCCATCTCACTATTTCTCTAATATTTTCGTTAGCGTACAGGTAGTGCACCCATGCAGTAGTACCGACACGGCCACAGCTTGGGAGAAATCGCGTTTTATTTTATCTGAGAGATTATGTGTAAATAACCATATTTTTTATATTCAGAATAAATAAAATAAATTCTGTATTGGAATACTATTTTGTGATTTTTCCCCAAAAAACATTTTATGATATTCTACATAAGCATTTTGAGACATTCAGCAAAATTATTGGACGGTGGTGTAAGCGAGTTCGAATTTTGGTCTCCCCATCACATTCACTTTCAGACAAATACCATGGGGAACCATTTAACTATGTGCAAACAAATGAATAATGCTGAACTGAATTATTAGTGTTTAATAGGAATACTTGAAACCATTGAACAGTGTGCAAACAAATGAACCCTGGCTGGTTTAAAAACTACAACTATTCTTTTACAAGCCTACATGTTGCTGGCTGGTTTAAAAACTACAACTATTCTTTTACAAGCTGCACATGTTGCATAGCCATGATACATATACAACTATGCACATATACATGCGGAAACAAAATCAACAATAATGACGAACGAACACACTTCTTTAGAAAAATATACCTCTCACACTTTATTCGAAATGGTTGTGAAAGTGTTACGAAATGTGTGAGAGGTTAGTTGGAGACTGAACAAACTGCAACATATTGACCCCCAGTTCCTTTGTCTTTAATAGCACTTCTTTCTCGTTCTGCTGGGCTGCTCAATCGATGGTCCTGTGGGCCCATAGCCCTCTGCTGGGTGCTGGTTCTCTCTACAGCACCTTATATCCAACTACTAACTCCAACTAACTGAACTTCCTGTCGCACCGGGTTATATCATTGTCTTCCTGTGAGCGTCGCATCTGCACCCAATTCAACCGGTCCACAGTCAAGGTTATACCCTTATATCTTCGACCGGATGCACCTGTTCTTCGGTTGACGGCTGGGTCGAAGGTCAATATATTACACACATACACATACACATACACATATATATATATAAACAGGATTTGGTATCAAATAACTCACAAAGTTTGATGTGCTATGAAATAACCAACTAACCAACTTTCTTACGGGAAATAGCAATTAAGTATTAATAATTATACTTCATCTTGTTTATTCGTTTGTTCACTATTAATAATAATATACATTCGGGGAATTGGTTGTGACATCGTATCTCAATTGCAGCCAAAACCGGATTTTTTTCTTAAAATCCAAAAAATAAAATCTAATTCCCGCAAAACCTCCCTTAATATCGAATGATGTTAAATGAACATTCACCATGAATATATTTACCCAACCCCTCAGCCACTAGCAAAATATGATACAAAGTCAATTTCTTAAACGGAGTTTGAATTAAGAAGACAAAAATGTCCAGTCTGTCTTGTTATTTTCCCGTAGCTGAAAGGAGAATAGTTGGATTCATAAGTTAGACGAACCAGACATGCAGGACACTGCTGGAGAAGTAGGGACGAGCTCATAAGTGATGTACTCCAATGGACCCCCACATATGGCCGGGCAAAAGCAAGACGACCAGCTCGAACATACATACAGCAGCAATGTGAGGATACGGAATGTAGCCCTGGAGACCTGCCAGAGGCGATGAACGATAGGGAGAAGTGGTGAGAGAGGGTCAGGGATATCCATGCATGCGGCACGACATGATGATGATGATGATGATTAGCGAAATTAGAAATTACAACAGCCTCATTTAGGATTTGAACTCGAATCTTCGTTCCCTACCTTTGCGTCACGACTGCTACTATGAGACTGTACGGTATGTTTGGTTAAAAAATACACATTTACGTGTGCATTCTTTTTGAGGGATTATATGGAAGTCGAATACTCTGTACATCTATATGTACGTCTGTTTACTTAAGCAGTGAAGTCTATGAAGTTGTTAAACAATCACCAGCGAGTGATTTATTTCAATGTCGATAGTATACATCTTTTATTTTTATTTATTAATTTTTCTTTATTTTTTGGAAAAGCAAGAATCTGAAATATTCCCGCATACTTCCCCTCAATTCGCCATCTGTTTTTGTCGCCGACAAACGTCAGAAAGAAACAAAAAAAAAAAGAAAAGATAAACGAAAAATATAAATACGTCCGCAAAACAATAATCCAATAAAATATCTTTATTTTTTTTTCTTTCTTTTTTCTTTTTACTGATACTATACATACATTCTTCCTACGTTTTTCGATGTACGCATTTAGCCAAGCCCTCCGCCACGGGCAGGATGTGACACAAGGTCAATTATCATGCGGAGTACAGCCGGGATTCAATTGCAAATTTTCCTATTCCTAAACTGGTCGCCAAAACAAGTCCAAAGAACTCAGTCTTCCTTGTTATTTACACATAGTTGAGGCAGAGGCAGAACAGACAGTTTCATGCCTTTCCCAAGAGCATTAGCGTAAAAATGAAAAAAAAAAAACTCAGCTTTGTCCAGGGATTGAACATGGGTGGCCGTCCCCGTTTTCTATAAAGATAACCGTTACACCACGGGGACTTCCGCTTCCACGTAAGTAAATACAGTTGTCTGTAATTGTATGATTCTATGTATATATGACTTGTTATGAGTCTTTGTTATCCATTTATGGATATTATGCATATTCATAAAATGTATTAAAGTGTATGCATGTATGCATATATTCAAATGTGCTTAGTGCAACTGCTTGTGGGAATGGATATATGTCTATATGCGAGTGAAATAGTGCATATGGGTGTGTAAGTGTGCAACATCTGCCTGAATACTTGGTATTTTTCTGCCATTTCTGAGCGGAATAACTTCTGACAAAAAACACCCAAAAGGGGATTTAAATCCTAAGCTGCTGGC
>CAUZXS010001226.1:175000-200000 GCA_963585895.1 Sepioteuthis lessoniana | reverse complement strand
CAACTTTGGGCCATCATCAGGGGAGGATGTATTACAAAAGTGAAGTAACTTATATTACAACTTTGTAAGAATGAGCATTTGTACTGTTGTATTGTGTAGCGTTTACTTTTCGAATTTGTTTCTATAAATAGCGTCAGTAACTAAAGACATTTAAGTAGATTAGCACGGGTTTCAAAATAAAATCTATTCAGTTTGGGTTTTATGTTCCTAATATGTAGTGCCTCGAGAATCAGTATTTCACCTAACATGCTTTTAAATCAAAAACTCAGAAAACAATCTGCCTGAAGAAATTCGTGCAGATGAAATAAAGTCGAACGAAATATCACCCATTTAAATTTGATTCAAGTGTTTGATTTATCCAACTTTCCATATATATATATATATATATATATATAACCATCATTAGGGCAATGTTAGAACCTGATGTTGCATCTTCTGAATTATTTTCAAATTTTGAATATAATTTGAATAAAATTTGGACATAACTCTAAAGATAAATTATATATTAACGCTGCCTTGACGAACGTTTAAAAATAAATTTAAAAAAAGGAAGAAGAAAGAGTAAAACAAAAAAAAAAGTTTAGCATTGGCAGAATATTCCACTTAAAATAATCTCCTTCTCTAAATAACTTTTTTTCATAGTTTTATATGTACATACCGTCGGATGAATTTCCATTTTCTCTGATATATATATATATATATATATATATATATATATATATATATATATAGAGAGAGAGAGAGAGAGAGAGAGAGAAAGAAAGAGAAAGACACATAAGAAAAGGAAAGAGAAAGAGACGTAAAAATTGGGAGAGAGAAAGACATGCACAAGAAAGGGAGAGAGAAAGGCGACAAAAAGAGGGAGAGAGACACACATAAAGAAGTAGAGATAGAGGGACACACACAAAGAGAGAGAGAGAGTGATAGAGAGACAAAGAAAGATACACGCATAGAGAGGGAGAAGGGGAGAGAGAGATACACTCAAAGAGAAAGAAAGACAAAGAGAGGGAGAGAAAGAGACACATACATACACACAAAAGGAGAAAGAGAAAGAGAGGAGGGAGAGTGACACACACACAAGGGGAGAGAGAGAGAAATAAAGGTAGAAAGCGACACACACACACAGAAGGAGAGAGAAATATATAGAGAGAGACAGAGATAGAGAAAGAGAGAGAGAGAGGGTAAAAAAGAAACAAAGAGAGAGACACCAACAAAGGGATGGAGAGAGGTAGGGAGTGAGAGATGCGCACGAAGAGAGAGTGAGAGAGAAAGAGGAAGATACACAAGAGAAGGTAAGAGAAAGAGACACAAAAATAGGGAGAGAGAGACATACACAGGGAGAGAGAAAGGGCGAAAAGAGAGGGAAAAAGACAAACACACAAGTAGAGATGTAGAAAGAGAGGGACACACACAAAGAGAGACAAAAGAGAGAGAGACACACACATACAGAGGGAGAGAGGGACACACTTAAAGAGAAAGACAAAGAGAGAGAGAGAGATATATATATATATACGCACACACAAAGAGTGGAAGGGAGAGAGGAGGGAGAAAGATATACACACAAGGGAAGAGAGAGAAATAGGAGAAAGATACACACACACTGAGGGAGAGAGAACTAGACAGAGAAAGAAAGACAGAGAGAGAGGGTGAAAGAGAAACAAGGAGAGACACACACACACAAAAAAAAAACGGAGAGGGAGAAAGAGATACACACAAAGACAGGGAGAGGAAGAGAGGGGCACACTCAAAGAGAGAGAAAAACAAAGGGAGGACGACAGAGATACACTCACAAAGAGAGAAAGAGAGAGAAATAGAGGGAGAAAGAGACACGCACAAAGAGAGAGAGAGAGAGAGAGAGAGAGAAATACAGAAAGACAGAGGAAGAAAGAGAGAGAAAGAGATGGTGAAAGCGAAACAAAGAGACAGACAAACGCAGAAAGAGTGAGAGAGAGATCGGGAGAGAGAAAAGCACACAAAGAGAGAGAAAGGCAAAGAGAGACAAAAAGAGGGAGATAAAGACATAGACAAAGAGAGGGAGAAAAAGTGAGAGAGAGAGAAAGAGAAAGGGAGAGAGAGTGAGAGAGAGAGAGTGTGACTTTCTATGTCAGTCTTTGAATGATTAGGGTAGCCGAACCACTTACATTTAAAAACCGAAGACAGAAAATTATACACTGAACAAAAGAAGCGAAATGAAGAAATAAAAAGTGGAAAAAAAATTAAAGAAAACATAGTTGGTTGATTGGTTTGATTTGATTGGGTTTGATGGCATATCAACCATGATAGGTTATTTAATGCCAAATCCTTTTTATATATATATAGTAAATATATGATTTTGAAACATGTTTTGTAGATTACATTTTTAAACGAACCTGAGCTCAATCTAATACGAATAGTTTTTTTACCATCAATCATTTGCTTGCTCACTGTTTAATGTTTTCAACTATTGCTATATATCACTTACAATTAAACATCAGTCATTTGTTTACACACAGATAAATGTAAAACCAGTTCATTTTCAAATAAATCAGTTTAGTATAAGTACACAGTTTAAATGTCAAAAAGTTCTATTTACCCCATAGATAGGACCCTATCAAGTGCTACGACTCCGGACCTGAGTGAACCTAGGAGCGATAAATGAAGGGGTACTCTGCATTCCCCAAAGCTCCAGCATTACTGGAACCCCACCATCATATTGCTTAGAGTCATATCCAGGGCACTTGTTGGAGGGGGGTCTTATCCCTCTGCAGAGATGCAGTTAGTTTATTCTTCATCTCCAGCCGAATGGGCCAAGGAATAATGGAGAAATACTGGTTATAGATCGATTAATGAGATTGATTAATTGATTAATTGATTAGTTAATCGATTTTTACGGCACTTCAACCCATCTCGAGATATTTTATGCCTAGTGGTTAGAAAACCTCGTTTATTATACGATCATGTCGAGAATTTTAGTGTTGTTTCTTAAGAGCTTTTTTTGTTGTTGTTTTGCTCATGATCCTCTCGAATAAAAATGTTTTTTAAAAAAGATCTATTTGATCCATAGATATGGTCCTGACAGATATTACCACTCTGGGTCAGAGTGGACCTGAGAGTAATGATAATGAAAGATTACTCAACATTTCACAGAACTCCAGGGGGTGTCCTCGTGGTGTAATGGTTAAAGTGATGGACTGCGGAATCGTAGTCGGCGAGTTCGTACTCCAGTCGCGCTATTACTTTCACTTTCGGGCAAATACCCTTGGGAAGGTATGAACCCCCTTATCCTCCCAGCTATGGGTTAAATAGTACCACTACAGTTCTTCAAGTAGAAAAGCTTTGGCATTAAATGACCTTCAAAAGTTCATATGCCATTAAAACAAAGAAACCAAACCAATCAGAACTCCAGACATGGAGCCTCACCATCGATGCAGGTTAGCGTTATATCCAGGACACGCGGTATTTTGAAGAATCCTACCCCTAAAAGTTTTAAGGGAAAAAAGAAGAATGGGAGAATAAAAAATATACAATAAGAAAAAACAAAACAAGAGAGAATGATGTAAAGAAAATGTTGCAAATAAAAACGGAAGACGGAATTGTGGTTGTGAAAATTTTTCAGTCGTTAGTGATTTTGTATCAACATGTGTGTTGAATTTTTCAAGTGGTCTATTTCGTATTTTCTCTTTAATTAAATGTATGTTAGTCAATAAAAAAAAAAATTTATAACAGTAAAAATCTACACATTGCATAACAACTGAAAAAAAAAAAAAGAAGGAATTTATAAATACGTTGCAAGAGAGAGAGAGAGGGGGGGAGGGAAGGATTCATTCTCCAAAAAAAGATTCAAATTAGAAAGTGCACATGTACTTAAAAGAGAGACAAATAAAAATAGGAAACGTCGGAAAAACGAAAGTCAAGTAAGAAGAATTTGGTATGAAGGGCGAAGAAGAAGAAGAAGAAGAAGAAGAAGAAGAAGAAGAAGAAGAAGAAGAAGAAGAAGAAGAAGATTCGAAAAGCAAATGATGGAAATGGCTAGAAACATTCTCCAGACAAGGGGCCATGTAAATATCATGAGATACATCGATAGATAGATAGATGGAGAGAGAGAGAGAGAGAGAGAGAGAGAGAGACATACACATAGATAGATAGATAGATAGAGAGACACACACACAAAGAGAGAGAGAGAGAGGGGGAGGGAGAGAGAGAGACACATACACACACACATACAAAGAGAGAGAGAGAGAGAGAGAGTCAAAGAGTGACAAAAAGAGGGAGAGAGACGTAAACAAAGAGAGACAGAGAAAAAAAGAGAGAGAGAGATACAGAGAGAGAGAGAGAGAGAAAGACAGAGAGAACAGAAGAGAACATAATGTGTGTGCGCACGTGCGTGAGAGAGAGAGAGAGAGAGAGAGAGAGAAAGAGAGAGAATGGTCGAATGGCCAGCTCAAAATCATAGCTTTCTACAAAAAATCGAGACAGAGAGTCGATGACTCTATTTGGGATAGAAATCAAGACAATCAATCAAACAACAGAAAATCAGGAGGTCATTAGTTCCCTCATTTGTTGATCGAATAGACAAGCACTAGTTGATCCCAAGTAAGAAAAAAAAACGAAAGGTAATGACAGGTTTATTGTTTACGAAGGGATCGTTACTTCTGCTTGTCAGCTGGTTCAAGATGAAGGCATTTGTCATGTGGGAAATTTGGGAACACAAAACTTTGATCGACTGAACTCCTTTCACTAGTTTGGTCGTGGATTGGATCTTTGGCAGGAATTGCCAAAATCTACAATTGTTATATATTGACCCTCGACCGAGCCGTCAATCAAGAGATGCACCTGTGTAAATAAGCGGAGGAACAGCGGAAGCAGGTGGACATAGAACAACTATATAACCAGGTGCCACAAACGGCTTGGGTCAGTTCCAGTTGCAGTTGGAGTCATTTGGGGACAAGATACCAGCGTGAGAATCCGCTTGCAGACTGAGGACTTGCGGCCCTCAGTGACCCACGTTTAAGCAACCCCATCCAAGATGAGAAAGAAGTGCTGCTATGGTCAGAAGAACTTGGGGTCAAAATAACAGTCGGTCCCCGTCTCCAACTCCCCTCTCACACACAATCAACATCAACCCTTTCGAGAATAAAGTGTGAGAGATATATATTTTATAAAGAAGCGTCTTCGTTCGTTCATTGAAGTTCGTATATTATGTTTGATTATGTTACGCATATATTATGGTTATGGTTGTGGGTATACAAAACAATTGGTTTGAATTCAGTTTTCCTTCTCCTAGACCGGTCGCCATATCAAGGCAGATGAAAATATTTAAAACTACCATCAGCAATCAGTTGTTGATCTTAGATGGGGAGAATCTCGCGGAGCCCATCCCTCTCCAGGTCTTCTACTGTTTTGAATTCAGAGTTTTCCTTCTCTTAGACCTTGTGCCATACCAAGGCTAAAGTACCAATCTGCTCAACTATTTAGTTGGCTTCATGCCTTTTCCAAGAGTATTAGCACGATGTGAAATACAAACAGCTTCGTTCAGAATTTGAACTCGGGTAGCCGAGTTCATTTCTTACGACAATAACTGAAACACACACACACACACATACACACACACACACAAAAATTCAGTTAAACTGGGAATCAGTATCAAGGATAAATTTTTACTTATCATATAATAGAATAGTGGGAAAAGTTAAACTTCGTTTTTCTTTTTTTTTGGGGGTGGGGAATTGGTTTTTTTTGTTTTTGTCTTTTTTATTTGAATTCTTTTTTTTTTTTTTTTTACAAATTCTTTTTGTCATCTTTCAACATTTTATTGATTAGAACATAACGACTTCAGATAAATTAAATCACTATACATCGAAGTGATCTGGTCACGTGGTCAGCGAAGACAGATGAAAGAAAACAAGAATATTGAACTTAATGATACTCAAAAGTTGATATTAATCAATTATTGCAGAAAGAATGGACGTAAAATCGCCCCGCCCCCCCCCCATTTAAAGGAAGGGTAAATACGACAGATACTACAAATTTCGATATGATAAAGGCGGGAAAAGGATGAGAAAGTAGGTTCGTTTTTTTTCTTCTTTTTTTTTTAACGAATGAAAATGTTATTTAAGAAAAGATGTCGATAATAAGCCAAATTATCACAGGAGGCAGTTGTCTAAAAGATTTGAGTCGAAAGTTAACTTTATCTAACGTAAAAGCTTTTTGAACTCTTTCAATGTTTCAAGATCAATATTTTCGTTCGGTTGAAAAATTGTAATTTAGACGATCAGCGATCAATTTTAATGACTTAACAAAAACAAAGTCATTCGGATTATTGTCTTGAACACACAGAGAAGCGATCACTCACTCTGAACACAAACATAATAACTCGAGAATTAATATACAACATCTAATGTGATATTGTTTCTTTTGTTAAATGGCAGGTCAACCTTAGTGGGTTATTTAATGCTTAAGCCATCGGTGTAAAAAACAGTAGAGGTACTCATTACTGAAAGGTGATAAGGGTTTTCATCCCAAGAGTATTAGATCAAAAGTGAATGTAATACCGCACCTGGAGTTCGAACTCACTAACCTCAACGCCACAGTCTAGAACGTTATCCACCACACTACGGAGACTCTCCCTAACCCGGTATAATTACAAAACTTCATAACTACGACAACATATTTTCCTTTTAACAATTTTAACGATTTCCGTTCATATTCTTGACCCAGTCAGCTGGGACTGAAGAATACACTAAGTGCATCACTGATGAGGGATAAGACCCCCACCAACGAGTGTCGTGGATAGGACACTAAACAATCAGATGGTGAAGCTTAAGTAATGCTGGAGCTTTGGGGAATGCGGAATGACCCTCCATTGCAATCGCTCCCGAGTCCAATCTCGCCTGGAGTGGTAACATCTGATAGGGCCCTATCTATGGGCCGAATAGAACTAAACAGTGCACTTATGCGAAGTACTTATGGAGGTAACCGTGGTGTAATGGTTATCGTCGTAGGAAATAGACACGGCGACACGAGCTCAAATCCTGGACGAGACTGATTGCATTTCACATTGCACTAATACTCTTGGGAAAGGTATGAATCCAATTATTCTCCCTCCAGCTATGGGTAAACAGTAGGGCAGACTGGGTTCTTCAGCCTTGGTGAGGCAAATAGTCTAGGAAAACACTGAATTCAAACCTGTTAAACTCCTCTTGAAAATTGACCTTGTGTCATATCCTATCCGAGCGGAGGGGTTGGTAAATATGGTACTTATGCTAAACTGAATTGTTTGAAATTTAACTGTTTTTACATTTAACAATGTGTAAACAAAAAACTGTATTTTTACTAAAATGAATTGTTTGAAACTTTTATCAAAATGACCTAATTCCTAATTAAATGGCCCGTAAAGGGTTGGTACGTCATAAAACAAAACAACTAACCAACCAACCAACCATTTATATTATGATTTACTCATAGCCATGTTGGTGAGGTTTAGAATACGCTGATTATACCCTCCAGAGAAACTAGACACTAACCCTTTAGAGAGGCAAGACTCCCCAAAAAAGATGTCCTGAGTATGTCACTAACCTCAGATTTAATGTTGAGGTTCCACTTCTGGAGATATGGAAGGTATGGAGTACCTCTTCAATGCCATTACTCCCAGGTTCACTCTGACCCGAAGAAGTTGCAGTACCTGTCAGTGTCCATTCTCTGGGTCAAATAGATCTATTCAAAAATAATTCAATGTGCAAAACAATACCCTCCTAAGAAACAACACAAAAGTGTAAATATGAACGTATAATGAAGGTTATTATCTAACCTCTATACATTAAATAACCCTTGACGGGTTGGCATGCCGTTAAAATAGATTAGTCCATCTGGACGCATACATAATTACTTCGGAATTGATATATATAAGTGATACCTCAATATGGTTATGAAACAGTTGTTTATAAATTCAACAATATTTTATCGTTTTAACAATTTCAAAAATTTCAATTTATATTCTAATTTATTCATGTTTATTTTTTACCCCAATTTCAATGTATCTTAAAATTTACTATCAGCTTTTGTCTTCAAAATGAAGTACGCGAAGCGAGTTCAAACTCCAGAAACCCTATTACGTTTACTTTTAAACTAATGCCCTTAGGAAAGGTAAGAAGCCCTTTATCGCCCCAGGTGTGGGTTAAATAGTACCACTATTGTTATTTTACAAGGGTGGCTTTGGCATTGAATATCCCACAGAGGTTGATATACCATTAAACAAAGAAACATAATTATACGAGGGTCAGTTGAAAAGTTCATAGGGAGACCAAAATACTCTCATGAAATGTGTCTAAGTGAGGTTTACTTTTTCAACATAGACAGCGCACTTGTTGCATCGGTGTTGCAGTGCTTGGATCCCATTGGTTGAAAAATTCATCTACTGCAAATATGACGGGATTCATATAAACTTTTCAGTCTATGAACTTGTCAGTCTGTCCTCATGCATTATAAGTTATATTATAATTAATTGTGTATCATAATTTACCATAATTCCCTTTTGTAGGACATATTTTCATGCGTGACCTGCTTATTGAAGTCCTTATACGTTTTATAAAAATCTCCTGGGTTAAAAGTACCAAATAATTCGATTTACAATGTCTGGTTGTCATTTTCAGTACCATATAGTAAAAGACACTTGGACGAGGATAAAAATTATAATCCTTTTATTATTAAATGAATAAATGGCGCATTTTCACTTAGTTTTTTCTTCTTTTGTTCTTTTTAAATTATTTATTGCTTATTTTCTGATTTTAATTTATTACAACAAAACTATAATCTTTTTGTCCATTACCGACTTTCTGTAACGTTTTCAAGTCCTTCATGACATGAAGTAAGTGTTAAGAGCGCACTTTTCCCGTCGTAAATCTGGGAGATTCTATTATTTGAATCAACATTTCAAAAGATTATATGAGAATTGAATTCGCAGACAGCCGTAAGTAACTTACGCGCCTGTAAACCAACAAGTTTAAACTCTTAAGCAGATTTAATAGGAGGAAAAAAAGCATAACTCCATTGGTAGATACGTGAACAAGACATAAAATCAAATTACTTATCCGGAAAAAAAGAGTTATACAATCAATCCATCTTCAAATATTTTAGTGACTTAAAAAATTATATCAATAGAATTTTACAGATATAATGAGATAGCTACCTATCATAATAAAACGGTGCGTGCATTTATATATATATACATATATATATACTTTAAGAAAAACAACGAAACCGGTCACATAGGATTATAAATTTATTTCAATCCTGTTACGCATTTTTGAAGTTTTCAAAAACACGAAAAAAAAGTAACAGAACTTCTTCAGATCTTTTGGATAAAAAAATTGAATAGACACATGGTAGTGGGAGGGGATAGTATGAGGGAGTCGAAGAGGTGGGAGGGAGTCGAAGAGGGGTGAGGATTTACCTCTTCATTAATTTATTGCTCTGTATTATTGGTACATTGAGCTCTTTACCAGGAAAATTTTAAATATTCATGCTTGAATAACTTCTTGTCCTGATGGAATTACTCCCAACTCCGGTTTAACTGGACCAAAAATAAATATATATATATATATATATATATTTGTCTGTAATACTCCGATTCAAAATTTCAAGGGAGATAGATTCAGAAATCGATATCGAATTAAAGTAAAAGTGAAGTTGACGACCATAATCGAGGGCGACCACAAGGCTCCCTGTTCAATAGCTACTACACCGAAGAGTAGAGGAGGTCTCTACTCCTTTCCCTCGATTGCTCCACTTTACCCTTGATACGTACCTTTTATTGCTGCGTGTTAAGCAAGGAGGTATCAAAGTACCCTTTTTAAAAGTCTTTGGTATAACGTGACCTGGGATTGAACCCAGGACTACTTCCCTTAAACACTTCATTTGCAAAAATAAATACACGTTCATTCATTGTAGAGTTGTTACCAGCGATTCATTTTAAGAGTTCCAAACTACTGTTGTGGGTTCAAATCTCCTTGGCTTTTATGCATTCCTTACGGTAAATTTTCATAATCATCTCTCTCACTGATCTGGTCGAAGAGGAACTACTTATGTAGCATTTCTAGGGGAGGAATAAACAGGCAGAACCCATCCCTTTCCAGGTCAATATCTAATTTGGATCCAGAGTTTTCCTTCCCTTAAACCAGTTGCCATACCAAAGTTAAAGAGATAGTCTGCCCTACTATTTATCCATATATGGATGGACGGTAAAATCCTGAGCGACGCTGTTTGCATTTCACATAACGCCAATACCCTCGGGAAAGGAAGGAATCCAACCTTTAGCTATGGATAAATAAAAGGGTAGACTGGGTTCTTTAGCCTGGATTAGGCATTCAGTCTAAACAAAGGAAAACTCTGAATCTAAAACCAGCTGTACTCCGCTTAAAAATTTACCTTGTACCGTATTCTGTTCGGGGCGCAGGAGTTGGGTAAATATATTCTATGATTATTGATGAATGATTATCATTAGTTATTTTTAAAAACGGTTGACTTCGGCTTTAAATAAACCAACAGGGATTGACATCCCGTAAAAGCAGGTAAGGAAGCCACCAACCAACCAGTCTGTATAATCAAATTACAGTAAATAATTAAGATATGCTAAATAGTCTTAGTGACGTCTGAACAAAATTTTCTGAGTCTACCCTTCGGCTTTATTTGGCGCCTTGTGGCTTGGTACCACCTCTGGCTGAAAAATGCCGAATTATAGGATGTGGCTGCAATCTTAACATTTCACTAATTTATTCAATGTCTGTAATTTGCCATGTGTTATGAATATTTCCTTTCTTAGATAGATAGATAGATAGATAGATAGATAGATAAATTTAATATCGATAAAGCTGCAAATATTAATGGAATCACCCTCTTTACACTATTCATCATCGCTGGAAATGGGGCCCGAGTTCAAATCTTCAACGAGGCTCTTTTCATTTCATATACTGCTAATACCGTTCAGAAAGGCATGAATCTAATTATTATTATTATTAGCTATAGGGTTATAGTGATTTGTTCATCTCCCCGCCGAGATGAACTATGGCACAAAGCCTTTTGGAGAGCAGGAACTGGGCACGGGTCGAAACGTGTGTGACCAGCAGTGCCAGAAATTCTTGGCCCCGTCGGCATTTCCCTACTTAGTCCTGACGAATCAGGTGAAAAGCCTGTGGGGATAGCCCTCTGAGGCCATGTAGTCATTACACTGGCTAACGAGCGCGACCAGCCGAGCCGCGAACTATATAACACGACCGACTATGGGTAATATAGCCACAGTCGGCAAATGCGACTCAGAGAGCCGCATGGGGCTGTTTGTTGACTTAAGTGCGGCTCTCATTGAAAGTTTAGTTTTATTTTTTCCCTGAACCGTTTGTAGTCCGCAAACATATTAGCCAGTCCGCGCTTTGAAGTGGGTAGTAGCGGTAGTTGGAATTTATTGCTCTTGCGTATAGCACGTATGTATACATTGCTAGCACCACTTCGTACTTAAGCCAATTCGTGCAACACCGACCTGCGCAGACTTTTCGACTTTGTGGGTAGTTGTGTAAGTCAGTTTTCCTATTTAAATAAAGTAGACATTTTTTTACCATGCTTTTAAAATCATTCACCAGTATATTTTTTCCGAGCTGTAAATTAATTATCTTGTTTCAATTTCAGATTTTGGAATTAAATTCATTTAATTTTTTTATAACATGGCGATGGAAAATATCAGAAAACGAAAGTACGAAGACTAAGAAACATTCAAGAAGAATTGGTTGAAAATTATGGTAATATTGTTTATAATGGAAAGTCGTTGTCTGATTTGTAATATCACTATTAAAAACTCCAAAGTAAGCAATTAATATCGACATTACGAAACAAGCTGTTATATAATTGCGGAAGGATTCTTTTTTTATATTATCATTTTTCGTTTTGTATATCTTACCTTTCGGTTTAGTTAGGCTGAGAATCTTTCGGCTTAGTGCATGGGTTAGTTAGATGCACACACTGAGTACAGGTGTTCATGCGTGCGCGGGGTGGATGTGACAATCACAGACGTCACAATAAAAACCCCAGATAGGAAATAGGGCCGGGGACGCGAATGACGTCATGCTCGGAAGCCATGGGCTGAGGATTTTAGAATTTGAAAAAAACAGTGAGTTGAGATTTGGGCTTGGACGAAGCAAGTCGATTTCCGGAGCTCGCTGAGGCCAGACCAGTAGTTTGCGGCGGGGTGCCACACGTGGTGGGGGTCAGATGGAAAAGTCAGGATAGAAAGAAATTGTGTCTCTCTCTCCTCATGTCGAAAAACCTTAAACTCAAAAAGGTGAATAAGTTTCGAACCTGGACCAAGAGAGAGTCTTCAAGTGTTTCGTATTTTTCGGATTCCTATGTTTATGAACATTTGTGAACGTTTTCCGTATCCGTATGAATATGTCTATTTCACGTGTCCGTATCTTGGTCGTATATTTTTGGACGTGGATATGCTACAAAACCATCACTACTTTTAAAGTCAATATCTACTCAATTCAAAATTACGAACCGAGAAACTTAAATCCCGGCAATCAGGTCTTTTTAAACAATAAGGGCTCTTAACTCCATTTAGTCACGAGAATGACAATAAACGAAGCTTTCTTTACTTTTTTTTTTTTTTTTTTTTTTTTTGTTCGCTTGGAATATTGCTCGCGCCAAATGTCCATATTGAGGAGAATTCATTAAAAAAAGACTTGGAAGAAGTGGTTGAAATTTTGGATTCAAGTAATACAGAATGGTATATAGTAATCGCACAGTCTCCTCAGTGTCACTGGAAAACTGAGCGTCGTATTGGTGCAATTAGTTAAAATGTTGCAAGTAATTTGATATTGCAAAATTTGATTTGCAAAATTGCACAGCATTTAGTTTATCTCTACGAGTCTACAGACATTCAGGATGTTCCACAATTAGCCATTTTTATCCACTATGTACATCCAAAGGTAGATGTGAAAGAGGAAATGTTAGATCTAGTAGCTTTTATCAAAACATCCCGTGGTATCGATGTTAAAAAGACGTTTGATGAAGTAATGAACAAGTTTGAATTGCCTCGTAATAAACTAGTAAGAGTTGCAACTGTAGGAGCGACTGCAATGATGGGGTCAACCCTAGGTCTGACTGGTTTTTAAACAATAATCCAACAATCCCGCGTTTTTTAGCCTTTTATTGTATAATTCATTGTAAGCATCTCGTTACGTAGTACTTCAAATGGGAAAATGGATGGATGATTGTTTGGCAGATTGTGATTTAATTAAAACAAATACCAAAACACACCGTTAATTCAAAAACTTTTTAGATAAGCTACGATTGAATGACGTTGGTGGAGGAGTCTTCCACCTCTGCAGAGAGGCGGGTGGTATATTCTACAGCCCTAGCCGACAGGGCTCAGGACACAGGGAAAAAAAACTCTTAACACATAAACAATAGCATTTGAGAATCGTTTTACTGAAACTCCTATCCAGTACATAACCACTTACCAAGCGTAGAGGAATCCTTCAACTAGTATATATACTAGGGCCGTTCAAAAGGTTCTAAGCCTCACCAAGATTGTTACTGACCTCTCTCCTTTGAATAGGCCTATACCTGCACAGAAAAAAACGCAGGAATCTGAATTAGTTTTTCGAGTTTCAGAAAAAGTTGCCACAACAAAAATGTTCTGCTAACATTTTTTTCTAGGTAAGGCTTAGAACTTTTTAAACGACTCTCGGAGAGTTCAAAAAGCAGATATGACTTTCTTTCGTAAACAATTGATTGAGTGATTGATTTTAACGGCAGATCAACCTGTCTGGGGTTATTTTATGTCAAGAGGTGAGGGAATAATGTTCATTGTACGTTTATGTTGGCGTTTTCACTTGGTCCTTTCGAATACGAATAATTTTGCACATGGTCCTTTCACTTTGCGCGCGTGGCCCATTGGCATTGTAGTTAGTGTTTGGCAATGATCAGGGAGACTGGAGTTCAATCTCAGATCGAGTCATACCAAAGACTTAAAAAATAGTAATTTATACCTCCTTGCTTCACACTCAGCATTATAAGGTATGGGTCAAGGGTAATTGGAGCAATCAAGGGAAAGGAGTAGTACCCTCCTCTATAGCTCAGTGTAGTAGCTATTGAAAAGGGAGCTTTCCCAACTTATATATATATATATATATGAATGCATACATGTATATATTGATTATTTCATCTATTCTTCCTCAACTACGGGTGATAATTTACTAAGCTTTTTGCTTAGATGTGGCACAAGGCCATATGAATGGGGCACCCAATGAGACTCGAACTCACTCGTGTAGGTTTGCAAGTCTAGCTTGCTAACCATTACGCTACCCGAGGCGCCCCTTCCTCAACTACGGGTGGTTGGTAGAGAAGAGTTGACTTTTTACCTTAGTACGCCGACGAAAGAAGAAAGAAAACTCTGAATTCAAACCAGCTTTACTCCGCTTAAAGTTGACTTAGTGTTACATCTTGCCCATGATAGATAGATAGATTGCTATCCAAAAATTATCTGAAGAACTGTTACTGATTTTCGAAGCAAGACGAGTGCAAATACTGTCTATTAAAACTCTAAAATTACAACAAAAAAAAGCTGGCATTTATTGGCGCAGACATAAAATCAATAAAAAAGTAAAGACTATAATTGGTGATGTTTTTATTATTTTAGCAATATGAGTATCATTTGAATAGTTCATTGAACTCTACCCTCAAAACTCAGGTAGTCCATGAGGCGTAGTGCTGAACAGTGAGAACATAGTCAGCGAGTTCGAACTCCAGTAGTCACTTTACTTTTGAACTAATTCCTTTAAGAAAGGTAAGAACCCACATATTCCTCCAGCTATGGGTTCAACAGCTCTTCTAAAAGAATGACTTTGGTCATATTTATTAACCCCTCCGCTCGGGCAGGATATGACACAAGGTCAGTTTTTAAGCGGAGTTTGACAGGTTTGAATTCAGAGCTTTCCTTCTACTAGACTAGTTACCTCACCAAGGCTGAAGAACCTAGTCTGCCCTACTATTTACCCATAGCTGGAGGGAGAATAATTGGATTCATACCTTTCCCAAG
The DNA here is from genome assembly GCA_963585895.1 of Sepioteuthis lessoniana. NCBI lineage: Eukaryota > Metazoa > Mollusca > Cephalopoda > Myopsida > Loliginidae > Sepioteuthis > Sepioteuthis lessoniana. Next base: position 184,939 of record CAUZXS010001226.1, on the reverse strand, counting down.
GGTATTAGTGCTATGTGAAATGCAATCAGTCAGGTCCAGGATTTGAACTCGTGTCACCGTGTCCATATCCTGCGACGCTAATCATTACACCACAGTATTAAAACACATGAAGGTTGATATGTCATTAATTAAAAAAATTACTAACCAAACAATAAAACCTACTTTGAGAAGTCAAATTGAATGATAAAATACCCCTCGAAGATATTCTTTTTTTATTGGTAGACAAAAGAACTGAGCCAGTTCATTAATATCCAAATCACATTACAATTGAGGCGCACGTAGCGTAAAAAATAGAGAACGTAAAAAATGAGAATGGTGACCCGAGTTCAAATCCTGGATGGGACCAATACGCTTGGGAAAAATATGAATCGAAGATTTGTCCTCCCAGTGAATCGTAGGACAGACTGGGGTCTTTAAACTTGGTACGGCAACCAGTCTAGGAGAAGGAAAACTATGAATTAAAACAAGTTGTCCTTCCCTTAAAAATTGACCTTGTGTCAAACCCTACAGGTATTGGAAGTGTTAGTAAAAGATGTATATGGATGAGTCTCCATCGCGAAATGGCTGGAGTGCTGGACTCTGGCCTCGAAATAAGCGATTTTAAACTCCAATCACGCTATTACATTCACTTTCAGACTAATACCCTAAAAAGGCATGAACCTCCTTATCCCCCACCCGAACTATAGATTAAATAGTATCACTGATGTTTTCCCACTTTAGCATTAAATAACCCTTCGAAGGTTGATATCCTGTTCACCAAAGAAACAAAATCAAATACGTACAATGGATGAAATCTATTGATCGAGTAAATCAAATACGATTTTCGACAAACCCAGTTCAATTCTTATTTTCTAGCTGATGAAATTCGTCTGAAAAGTTCGATTATCGTAAAGTTTACTCGTTCAAAACTGAAGTGTTTTCTTTCTGTCAACTTCACGTTTTCAATTGAAAGAACCGTTCCCAAGAGAAAACAATTATATCTTAAGTTAAATCAGGACCAACCATTCAAATATGTAGTTATAAAACCATTTGGAAACAAACTAGCTCACTGACGCAGCTAATGAATACAACGTCTAAACATTTGATGAATTCAAAGATTATTATTATTACTATCATTATTATTATTGTTACTATTATTATAAATAATATTATTCTGATAATAATAATAATAATAATAATAATAATAATAATAATAATAATAATAATCTATATTATGGTAACCCGATCATTTTATTATGTCCTGTAATATATTAAAAATGGTACATCGTAGCATAATTTTAACTTGAACAAAACGTGAAAATGATCTTAGAGAAGTAATTTACAATTTAGCTCGCAAATTAATAATAATAATAATAATAATGGGACTTTAACATACAAATGGATCCCCTAATCCCGGCCAGAAGACCAGACATAATAATAATAATAATAATAATAATAATAATAATAATAAAAGAGAACTTGCGAAATAGTCGACTTTGCTGTCCCGGCTGACCATAGAATAAAACTGAAAGAATGTATAAAGAAGGATAAGTACCTCGACCTTGCTAAGGAATTGAAAAAACTGTGGAACATGCAGGTGACAATTATACCAATTGTAATTGGTGCGTTTGAACGGTAACTAAAGGGACTAGAGGACTTGGAAGTTGGCGGACGAGTAGAGACCATACAAACGACAGCATTATTGAGAACAGCCAGAATACTAAGAGGAGTCCTGGAGACTTGAGGAGACTTGCTGTCACTCAGACTCCAATGAAAAACCATCGGCTAACGCTGATGTGAAAAGCTCTAATGAGTGAATAATAATAATAATAATAATAATAATAATAATAATAATAATAATAATAATAATGGTTCCAGCTCATTCCTATGATCATAATCTCCAGAAAAAATAGATATTGAATCTCAATCCTTATATATTTTATTTGCAATTAGTTGGAAATGCCACAAATTAGATGTGACTTGATATCAAGATTAATTACGGTTGAATGCAACCTTAAAGCTAATAATAATAATAATAATAATAATAATAATAATGCCATCAGGAAATGCTTTTGTGAAAAACTCGCTAACTGTAGCAATAATAATAATGACCGGCCTATTGGTCTAGTGGGTTGAGTGTTCGCCAATGGTTCGGGAGACCAGGGTTCGATCCCGGGTCGAGTCATACCAAACACTCAAAAAAGGGTACTTGATACTTCCTTGATTAACACTCAGCATTATAAGGTACGGATCAAGGGTAAAGTAAAGCAATCCAGGAAAAGGATTAACGCCATCCCCTATACCTCGGTGTATTAGCTATTAAAAAGGAAGCCTTCCGGTCTCCTTCGTCTACGGTCGTCAATTTTACTTTTCAATGATAACTATGTACAAGGCCTTAATACCCAAGAGATGACATATATATTTACCAACCACTCTGCACGAGTAGGATGTGGCACAAGGTCAATTTTAAAGCCGAGTTTAACAGGTTTGAATTCAGTGTTTTTCTTCTTGATTAGTTCCCATAGCAAGGTCAAAGACCCCGGTCTACCCTACTATGTACTCATAACAGAATGGAAAATTGTTGGATTCATATCTTTCCCAAGGGCTTAGATTTTACGTGAAATACAAACAGCCTCAACAAGGATTTGAACGCCATTCGCCGTGTCGATTTCCTACGGTGATAACCATTACACCACAAGCACCTCCATCCGAGAGGTGACATGGACAGACAATATGTGTCAGGATAGGAAGAGGAAGAGGAATCGCAAATAGAGAGGATTTCTTCCGTGGATCAATTCAAAGATTCGAAGAATACACTAAAAAGGTTGATTAAAGCAGAAGTAACAGGAATTGTAACTTAAGATCCCAAAGAAAAACATCAAAAAATCTAGAAAATAGACACGAGTTTACGGTTTCTTTGTTTTAATGGCATATCAATCTTCTAGAACAGCAGTGGTGCTATTTAACCTATAGCTAGGAGGATAAGGGGGTTTGCATCTTTCCCAAGGGTATTTGTCCAAAAGTGATCGTAATAGCGCGACTGGAGTTCGAACTCGCTTACTACGATTCCGCGGACCAGTGCTTCAAGCATTACACCACGAGGACACCCACAAACGGAAGACAAAAACAAAAACGAGAAAAAAATAAGAGTTTGAATTCTTCAAGCGACAAACTAGTGAGATTCTACGCAAAAAGACATAGACATGGCTATGAAAAGCAAACCTCAAGAGAGAAACTGAATCTCTTCTGATAGCAGCACAAAACAACTCTATAAGGACTAATTATATTAAAACAAATAAAGGCCAGTTGTATTAAAATGCAACAGTATAGCAAGTGTTGTTTATGTCGAGTTGGGTTGGGTTTTATGGCATATCAACCATTGTAGGTTATTTAATGCCAAATCCATTTTTATGTAAATAATCTGTTCTATTTAAAACAATTCAGTTTAGCATAAGTACACATTTTAATTGTCAAAAAAATTTCCATTTCAAACTATTCAAGCAGTTATATGTAACAATTCAGTTAAGTGTAAATACAGTTTTAATGTCAAAAACAGTTCCATTTCAAATAATTCAGTTAAGCATAAGCACGCTGTTTAAATGTAAGTACAGTTTAATTGTCAAAATCATTTCTATTTCAAGCTATTCAGTTTACTCAAACAATTCAGTTTAGCATAAGTATGCTGTTAGTTCTATTTAACCCATAGATAGGGCCCTATCAGGTGCTACCACTCCGAGCCAGAGTGGACCTGGGAGCGATGGCAATGAAGGGGTACTCCACATTCCCCAAAGCTCCAGCACTGCTGGAACCTCACCATCAGATTGTTTAGTGTCATATCCAGGACACTCGTTAGGGGGGTCTTACCCCTATGCAGAGAAGCAGTCGGTGTATTCTACAGCCCCAGCCGACTGGGCAATGTTTATGTCGAGACAGAAATGAAACGATTAATCACATAATAAACAAAATAGTACAAAAAAGACTGTAAGAATAGGCACGACTGGATGATGAGGGTGATCCACAGGGAATTGTGCAAGAGATAAAAATTTGACTATATTTGGAAATCTTTTCTCGAAAATGAGACCCATAAAATTCTCTGTGATTTTGAGATACAAACGGATCACCCAATCCCTGCCAGAAGACAAGACCTAGTGTTAATTAGCAAGAAAAAAAAAGTGTCATCTGGTGGACTTTGTTGTTCCAACGGACCATAGAATGAGAGTAAAAATAAACAAAAAGATAGTAAAATACTTGGACTTTACCAGAGGGCTGAAAGAACTGAGGATCATGAAAGTAACGGTGATACTAATTAAAATTGGTGCACTTGGAACAGTTACCAATGGTTTGGAAAAGAGACTGGAGGAATTTTCAGTCAGAGGGAGAATTAACATCGTCCTTGAACACAGCCCCATTGAGATCATCCTGAATTCTGAGAAGAGTCCTGGAGACCTGAGGAGATATGCTGTTACTTAGACTCCAGTGGAAAACTCACAAGGAGTAAAACAGTAATAATTGGCTGATTGATTAATTGATTGGTTGGTTGGTTGATTAATTGATTGAACTATGAACTTAGATGAACTGACAGTTGAATCAACATGATGGTAGAGGCTCAGCACCAAGATTCTTCCTATTGTAATTTGTACGCAGGACACCATTCCCAAGAAATTCCGGATGTTTCTAGAGTAGCTAAATTAGCTCTCTCCAAGAATCAACAATCCTTAGAAGTGGCCATATTATTATAAAAATACTTAGCGACAAAAATCATTGACTTGAAGCTGAGTTATAAATAACAACACCAGTAATTGACACGAACACTGTGTAAGGAGACGCTACATAATTGTCTCCCTTGGAAAGAGGGCGTCAGTTGACGGTTACATGACGGACCGGGAAGCCAATAATCGTTTTCTTTTGTCTCTGTTCTTTGAACAGTAGAGACATGTCTCCTGTCCGCCTATTGTATCGTAATGTCAGCTTGCTCATCATACTGTCTATCAATCTTCCGAAGCCTTTTACCATTTTCCCTCTTTCATATACTCCTTATTAACGGAACAGTATTTTATCTGTTATGACACGTTTGTGTGTTCTTGTCAATTATGTATACATTAAATGCTTCTATATAAGTAAATAGACTTGTCTTGCTTTTCCTTCCGTTTGTTCAATGATACTGTCAGCCGCTCCAAATATATGCCAGTAGCGTTGTCACCTAAATGTTTTGTCGGCAGTGGTCGACAATTTGTTGGCGGAGAAGGAAAACATACAAAAACACAAATCGAATGAGAAACTTTTCGTTTTTTTTTAATTCGCTCTCAGTTCAGTTTCCGAGGCCGTGGAAGCTGGAAGAAATAGACAAATGGACACCATGTGCGGAGCTGCTTTATTCTTCGAGTAGCATGACTCTTCTCTGATCTTCGGTTTCTCATTCAACGTCCACACACCAGCGACTAAAAAAGACATAATGACCGAATAACGAAATCCGTGTTATATATATATATATATATGTATAAGTTAGGCGTGTGTAGATAAGGGCGACCCGAAGACTTCCTTTTCAATAGCTACTACATCGAAGAGTATGAGAGGGTACTACTCCTTTCCCTGGATTGCTCTACTTACTCTTGATCCATGCCTTGTAATACCGTGTATTAAGCAAGGAGGCATCAAGTACGATTTTTGAGTCTTTGGTATGAATCAAACTGGAATTGAACCCTAGTCTCCAGGACCATTGCCGAACACTCAAACCATTATGCCACAATGTATGTATATATATATATATATATAAACAAGATATATTGGGGTTCACAGAACACTCCATTCCCACTTCTACCACGGCTGCGTGACGTCTTTCGGCCCCCATCACCACTTGCTGGCCATTTTTTTTTTTTATAATCTGGTACCATTTTTTTTCATCATAGCAATTCCCTCTAATCTCCTTAGATGAGTCAAAGTTTTGGAATATTTTGGCACGAGCTAGTTTGCAGCAAGGATATCACGTGACCGAAGCAGTTCAAGCAGTGGTTGGTAACCGCTACGGTTGATAGTGTTGTGGTAGATGGTACACAGACACATTGTGCATTACTTCACGTCTTGTATGATTTGAATGCCGTACAGATAAACTTGCAACGTAGTATAAATCGGGAACTGGTGCTTTACGAGTTTGAACAGCGCCGTGAAAGCAACAAAAAACATTAGTTATGCAAAAAGTAAAGTTTACAGTTGATTACAGGAGAGTAACTAGGTACTATTTACCAACCCCTCCGCTCGGGCAGGATATGACACAAGGTCAATTTTTAAGCGGAGTTTAACAGGTTTGAATTCAGAGTTTTCCTTCTCCTAGACTAGTTGCCTCACCAAGGCTGAAGAACCTAGTCCGTCCTACTATTTACCCATAGCTGGAGGGAGAATAAGGGGGTTCATACCTTTCCCAAGGGTATTTGCCCGAAAGTGAACGTAATAGCGCGACTGGAGTACGAACTCGCGTACTACGATTCCGCAGTTCATCGCTTTAACCATTACACCACGAGGACACCCTTCAGTAGAGTAACTAGGTTGTTTAAGAAATTTCGCTCAATAACCCGGCAAGGTCAGGTAGCTCTAAAACCGTGGATTCCGAGGCTGTGCTTCAAGCCACTGAGGCAAATCTGGCGAGAAGCACTCGGAGAGTATCAGGCGAACAGAGTATCTCACAGTCATATGTGATTGGTCAGTTTCACGACCTCGGTAAAAGCATCCGGAGCTACCGAAATATTGTAAAACTTTTGACTCACCCAACAGGGTGCGGAGGCAAAATATGGAATATTTTAAATTTTTTTTTTTTTAGTCTGATTAGTCCAATTTTTGACAAAAAATACAATAAATATAAATTTTGATGATTAGCTGTATTATTCAAGCACTTTTTTTTAAATCAAAATTCAGCCCAATATGAATGAGCAAGAAAAGAAACAACAAAGAATCTATGATTTGATTAACGCCGAACCCAAGTCAAAAAATCCGAAATAACTGGAGTTTCTTTATGGCCTCCATTAAGCCCAGACCTTAGCCTCTTTGATTATGTATTATGGGAGATTTTAGAAAACAATACAAATGCAACTTCCCATCTAAATATTGATTCACATAAGACTGCTATTGAGGAGGAAAGTCTGAAGAATTTATTTTCAAAACATGCAAATTGTTTCGAAAGCGTATTGATACAATAATTGAAAAAAAAATGGCGGCTATATTGAGTAAATTTACTGTTTTGTGTCTATCATATTTTATTGTTTATTTTTTGAAATTAAAATTAATCTTGTTTCATAATAGTGTCAGTTATTATCATACAATGAAAAGTAATCTAAAGTTGGCGACCGTAGTCGAGGGCGACCATAAGGCTTCCTTTTCAATAGCTACTATACCAAGGGCGCTACTGCTTTTCCTGGATTGCTCCACTTTACCCTTAATGCGTACCTTATATTGCTGAGTGTTAAGCAAGGAGGCATCATGTACCATTTTTAAAGTCTTTGGTATGACGCGAACTGGGATTGAACCCAGGTCTCCCGGACCATTGGTGAACACTCTACACATTAGACCAATGAGCCGGTTTTGAAACCGGCTCATCACACTATAATATTCCTGATTCTGCTTCCACACCCTGTATATATAGAGAGACACTGGTTTGTCTACATGAAGAAGTCCGTAAGAGAAATATTGTAAAACCTTTGACTTACCCTAGTAGCAGAGTGGACTGAACTTTTTAGCCAGAGTACGAAAACCGGTTTATGAGAAAGAAAACTCTAAATTCAAACCAGCTGTACTCCACTGGAAAACTTACTATTTATCACATCCTGAACGTGGTGAAAAGGTTGGGTTAATTTTGTTGAAACTGATTTTCTTAAACACCTACTGCCTAAAAAAAACACGAAAATCATAGAAAAGAAGCTGGCTTTTACTTTTTATTAATAAGGGTTTTCGGACTATTGTTTTCATCTCTATAATTATTTCCACAACATTTCGGCTGAAATGCCATCTGGCCTTCTTCAGGTGTCTGTCGACCTCGGGAACCTACACGGAACTACAAACTACGTCCTTTATTGAATCCGCGGGGGTCGCTTGTTCTGATTCCGTTAGTCATAACCAGGTACAAGTGTTAAGTATTCCTGTATTGTTACTCGCCTGCAGTCAGGACTGAACCTGCAGGACACATAGCGTAACGGTTATAGGCGTTGGTTTCCTAAGTTTCTAAGGAGACAATCATCTGGAGGTTGCAGGTTCAATCCTGGCAGCAGGCGAGCTACAATACAGGAATACTTAAGACTTATACCCAGTTATGGTTAACGGATCAGAGCAAGCGACCTCCATGGATTCAATAGAGGACGTGGGTTCCCAAGTTCAATAAACACGTGAAGAAGGCCAGAAGACATATCGGCTGAAACGTTGTGGAAATAACAATAATGATGAAGACAATAGTCCGAAAACCCTTAATGATGAAAATCATCAAGCTTCGTCTCAGAAATTCAGACAACTGGCTTTTACTGTCTATTACTGCAAGAAACCTACACCACGCTCACGATAATAGTAAATGAGTATACAACTAGATATTCTACCCACTTCAAAGCTAATACTGGTTTCTTTTTGTTATTTATGAAATGGAAAAAAGAAAAATGAAGAATTATTTGTCGCAAAAATCAAATCTACACTAGAATCATCATCTCATCATCTTGTTGTGCGCATCAACACGGATATCCCTGACCTTCTCTCGTCACCCCTCCCGATCGTTCATCGCTTCTGGCAGGTCCCCAGGGCTACATCCCGTATCCTCACAGAGCTGCTGTATGTATGTTCGAGCTGGCCGCCCTGCTTTTGCTCGACCATGTGAAGGGGTCCATTGGAGTACATCACTTAAGAGCTCGTCCCTACTTCTCCAGCAGTGTCCTGCATGTCTAGTTCGTCTAACTTTGATAGCTTTCGTGATGGGTGGTAGGTAGCCGTACAGCTGCTGCTTTGTGGAGTGTTGCCTCCAGGACTTGTTCAATATTGCTCGCAGCATTCTTGAGTAGTTGCCGTCAAGCTTTTTCTCCAGCCGTTTAGTTAGCACCCATGTAGTGCATCCATATAGCAGTATACTGCTATATGGACACCAGAGTACTATGGTGGAATTGTTTAAGAGTCTAACCCAGCTGGCTGGGGCTGCAAAATTCACTGACTGCATCCCTGCAGAGGGGTAAAGCCCCCACCGCTGATGAGTGTCGTAGATATAACTCTTAACAATCCGATGGTGAGGTTTCAGTAATGCTGGAGCTTTGGGGAATGCGGAGTACTTCTTCATTACCATCGCTCCCAGGTCCACTCTGGCCCGGAGTAGTAAGACCTGATAGGGTCCTATCGATGGGTCAAATAGAGCTAAACTGTGTACTTATGCTTTGCTGAATTGCTTGAAATAAGACTGTTTTGACATTTAAACTGCGTACTTATATTAAACTGAATTGTTTGAAATAGAACTGTCTTTGACATGGAAAATGTACATACACTAAACTGAATTGTTTGAAATAGAACTGTTTGACAAAACTGAATAGCTTGAAATAGAAATGTTTTGACAATTATACTGTGTACTCATGCAAAACTGAATTGTTTGAAATAGAAATATTTATTTGTATAAAAATGGATTTGGCATTAAATAACCTGCAAAGGATGATATGCCATAGAACCCAAAAAACAAACAAATAAACAAATTTTAAAATTCTTTTGCACACAAGAATAGTTGATATCAAATACCTATCATTTTATAATCATTTAAAATTTTAAATTTTTAATCGTCGATTATAAATTTTAAGTATTTATTAATGATAATTTACATCCATCTAAAAATGATATTTTAACCCTTTTTTTGTTTTTGTCAAGGTGAGAAAAATAATATTTCAACCCTTTTTTTTTTGTTTTTGTCAAGGTGAGATCTCAGTGTTCAAAGATAAAAAGATTAATAATAACAATAAATCT
>CAUZXS010001226.1:117500-170000 GCA_963585895.1 Sepioteuthis lessoniana | reverse complement strand
AGCAAAAGCAATGGTCACCAATTAATATTATTAATATTCAGTCATATAGGGTGTCTCATTCATACGGCCTTGTGCTAGATCTAAGCAAAAAGCTTTGTAAAATACATAATATTCAGTTATATATCATCATCATAATCACTGAATTGTTAGTTTATCTGTCATTCATTCTCTGTGGGAAATTCATCAAATAAATTAAAATACTAAATAAAATTGACTTTGAGAAGAGAAATTTTGATTTGGTTTGGATTGGATTGGTTTGGTTTTATGGCACATCAACCATTGTAGGTTATTTAAAGCCAAATCCATTTTATCCATATAAACAGTTCTATTTCAAACAATTCAGTTTAGTATAAGTACAATTTTTTGTTTAATCACTTTTAAATGTAAAAACTGTTCTATTTCAAATAAATGAGTTTAGCATAAGTACACAGTTTAAATGTCCTAACAGTTCTATTTCATACAGCTCTATTTGATTCATAGATGGTATCCTAACACGTACTACCACTCCGGGTCTGAGTAGATCTGAGAGCAATGGTAATGAAGGTGTCCTCCACACTCCCCAGATCTCCAAATTTGGAGCCTGGCCATCAGATGCACTCTAGTGACATACCCAGGACACCCCTTTTAGTGTGTGTGTGGGAGGGGTCTTACTGCTCTGCAGTGAATGCAATCAGCATATTGCATGCTTCACCGACTGGGTAGTCATGATTTCAGTTGAAAAAAAAAACAAAAAAAAAATCCAGTTGAATAATTTTGAAGATCGAGTTAGAATGGAGATTTATCAATTTCCATCGGCGTTTTAGAATTGGTAATCTTTATGTATTTGATTGATTAAAGAACGAACCATATTGGCAACATTGATCGAGATTCATATTTACTATAAATTTTTGCATGAACGCAGATTATGCTTACGATGTCAAAGAAATTATTAAACTGCCATGTGATTATTCTTTGTTTAAATCGGCATTAATCTGATTAAAGAGTTAAACGAAATTTGTCACGCATTCATTTACAAAAAAGATTTTGATTTCTAGATAGAAAATATTTCATTAAGTTCTTTTTTTTTAAATTAGTAATTTTAGTAATTATGATTTGAACAAATTGAAGTCTTTATCTCAATATTTCGTTTCATATTTTTAATGTTTGACTGATTGATTGAGAGAATGATTTTAATGGTATGTCAAGCTGTTAGGGTTTCTCTTTGGTCAAGACGTTACATTGTATGTGGTGCCTTCAATAAGTTTTCAGATTTTTTTGTACAGGCATTTAAAATTGTCATAGACTCTTGAAAATTTAGTATGTTGTTGCTATACATCTTATGAGATGACTGATCAATTTTTAGGATTTCAGCTTCAAATGAACAGCTACACCAGGAATTGGAATATACCCTACTAAAGCCTGATTGTCACAGCTAGTGAAGTTCAAAAATGCAATCTGGACGTGAGGACACTTTAGAAGAACAATATGCAATAAAATTCTATTTTAAACTTCGAAAAAATGCCACAGAAACGTTTGGAATGCTTCTGACTGCTTTTCGACCATCTTGCATGAATCGAGCATGAGTTTTTGAGTGGCATAAGTGATTCAAGGAACGCAGGGAATCTGTGAGGGATGCTGAGAGGTGTGGGAAAAGTAAGGAAGTCAATACATCAGAGTTGATTGACCAAAGGGCTAGGGTTACTATGTTGAGGTTTTAAGGGAATTCAAGAAGAGATTCCGCCGGAAGAGACCGACACTCTTCAAATCGGGTCAGTGGCATTTCCAGCAGGACAATGTACCAGTCGATAACTCCATCCTTGTCACAGACTATTTGACCAAGATGGGCATCAAGACAATTCGTCACCCTCCCTATAGTCCAGACCTTGCTCCCTGTGACTTTTGGTTATTCCCTAAGCTCAGAGGCTGTCGTTATGAGACAATTGAGGAGAGGAAAGAGGCTGTGACAAAGGTCATTGACACGCTCACACAAGAGGACTTCGATGGGGCCTTCCAAAAGTTGTTGGAACGGGACAACAAGTGCATTGCATCCGGAGGAGATTACTTCGAAGGGAACTAAAGTTTCATATGTTTACTATCAATAAAAGTGCCCATACGAAAAAAATCGCTGGAAACTTATTTAATGATCCTCGTACATTGTATGTTTATATCAAACTAATTTTGAATATATATCGTTATTATTTGTGAATAAGATGCCATATTATTCCAAATTTTTCAGCCCAAAAGTTATACACAAAACTCACAAAATCTACCTTTCCCGAAAGTATCAGATCGAAAGTGAACGTAATAGCACGACTGGAGTTCGAACTCGCTTACTTACGGTGTAACAATCTATCACGTTAGCTACTACAGCGCTCCCCTCACACATTTTATGAAAAATTCTAAAGTTTTTTTAGAGACGCTATTTTTCTCCTTAACTGGTTTAAAAATTTACGTTTCATGACGTAATCTTTTTCAAATAATTTTTCGAATATTTTTCTGTATTCGTTCAAAGTGCTATTTTAAATTCATAATTACTACCTTGAAGATGATCTAAAACACTTTCTACCTGAAATTTTTGTTATTTCATATCGTAAATATCTTGTCGAAACGCGTCGGTGGACCTAAATTGATATTTAGAAATAAATCTATTTATATGTATTTTTCTTTCCGTTTACTTTACACACAAACACACACACACAAACACACACACACACACATATATATATATATATAACAGAGAGAGAGAGAGAGAGAGAGGGGTATTTGGCAGTAATTAATCTAAAAGTGTTAATATGCCCAAAAACCTAACCAAACCCAACCAAAGCTATAAATGTCTAAAATGAAAAGTTCCAATCAATGAAAATAAAATTTTTCTTTCACTGGCTGTTGAAATGTTTTTTGTGCAATTCATTCCATTTTACAGTTATTTTTACCGCCAAGTATATTTCTTTGCGGGGAAAATGTTGTGTCTCGGCAAAAATCCACCCAGCCTAAAATCGCGGTATCGTACTGTTAGTGATAATGTTTTGGGGTTGTTTTAGCGTTACTGACAATTTTACGTACTTTATGCCAATCGTCAGACACTTGTGTAAATGGTGTTTTTCCCCTTTTTTAAAGTATCGATTGCAACTGCTACTCCTTTCACCCTTAAGGAGGGAATCGGACATAGAGCTTACAAAAACATTCATATTCATCAACCTTTTCTTTATTTAAGTAGAGGAATCATATTGTGAATTGAATTACCATGACCAGAAAACCCGGCGAACACTTACGCACGACATACGGAAACACTGGACAGCTGTTTCGATCTTATTAGGTCTCATCAGAAGTGTATACTGCGATCTCCACCACTGGGGATCGAACCAGCGACCACAGATTGGAGAGCCAAAACTCTACACCTGAACTGTCGGTCCATATCCCACACAAGTGCCGCCAAATTAACTAGTTATGGTAATTTCGCGGTCAATTAAACCTGAATATGTCTTGCAAGTCACATCCGTACTCTTTTACAGAGGACACGGTCACCTTCTGGGCCACGTCTTCCCAAGAGGATTAGAAATACGCATCCGCGTATTTATTATGACTTCAAGAGCAAGGATATAGATCTACATTTGTGGTCGCTGGTTCGATCTCCAGTGGTGGAGATCACGGTATACACTGCTGATGAGACCTAATAAGGTCGAAACAGCTGTCTTGTGTTTCCGTATGTCGTGCGTAAGTGTTCGCCGGATTTTCTGGTCGTGGTAATTCAATTCACAATACATATTCATATTATTTATTTATTGATGACCACGCTTTCTTTTCTAGTGGAAAGATAAATGACAATGCAGATGGTTATTTTCATGTCTACACTTTCTAAGCAGAGTTTAGATGTGGCACAAAGCCAGTGATATGGAGTACCCTGGGAGAATCGAATTCGCATGTAATGGTCTGCTAGATCAATTTGCTAGCCATTACGTCATACAAGATGTTTTGTTGGGTTTTATTTTTTTAATCTAAGTTTTTTTTATGCTTTTAGCATTTTTTTCTTTTTAAAAAAATTCATTTGATTTCTGAAATAAATAAAGTTGGCGACCTTAGTCGAGGGCGACACGAAGGCTCCCTTTTCTATAGCTACTACACTGACATATAGGGGAGCGCGCTACTCCTTTCCCTAGATTTCTCCACTTTTACCCTTGATATGTACCTTATATTGCTGAGTGCTAAGCAAGGAGGTATCAAGTACCATTTTTAAAGTTTTTGGTATGACGCGACCTGGGATTGAACCTAGGTCTCCCGGACCAGTGGCAAGGTGTCGATATCCCGTAAAAATAACTTTTAGACAAACCTAATTCATATTCTGAACAATTTCTGGGGACTTCAAGCACATCTACAGCGAATAACAAGATTATCCCGTGCACACACACACACACACACACACACACAGGGAAACGCTTTTTCAGCGTGGCTTAGTATACGCAGACTGTATCCTCTGCAGAGGGGTTAGACCCCTGAAAAAAAGGATAATCTCGGGTATGACACTAAACTGCATCTTATAGTAAGAGTCTAGATTGGAGGATTAAGGAGTACCACTTCATTAAAATTACTCTCATGTTTACTCGGACCCGGAGTGAAGGTTAGGGTCTCATCTATGGATCAAATAGATCTGTTAAAAAGTCATTTGTATTCGATAGGACCGTGTTCAACAAACAACAAAAAATCTCTAAAGAAGCAATAACTCAAAAAATGTAAATATAAACGAACAACGAGCGTGATTCTTTAACCGCTAGGCATAAAATAACCCAAGACTGGTTGACATACCGTTAAATCAATCGATCGATCATTCTACAGCATATAAACAAGAGTCTAGCTCACACACACACACACACACACACACACACAGACAGACCCAGACACAGGGGTGTGTCCTCGTAGTGTAATGGTTAAAGCGATGGACTGTGGAAGTTCGTACTCCAGTCGCGCTATTATGTTCACTTTCTGGCAAATACCCTTGGGAAAGGTATGAACCCCCAGGGAGGAATGGCGAGAGAGGGTCAGGGATATCCGTGCTACCAGTGCGACATGAAGATGATGATGACTGTTCTTCTAGGAGAATGGCTTTGGCATTAAATAACCTGCAAAGGTTGATATGCCATTAAACAAAGAAACCTAAACCTAAACACAAACACATACTAAAACCTATATTCATGAACCTATTTGCGTCTCTATAAAAATATACAATTCTGAAAATGTAGACCCATATATTATCGAAATAGCTGTTGATATTAAGACTGATTTCCTGATAGAGCCGTTTTGTGCGCATGCGTGTGAGTTTTATTTCCGGATACAGCAATGGACAGCAAAATAATTGCGTATTTCAGACAACACAGGTTCTTCCTCTTCCTCCACACGCATACTTGAAAAACTGATGCAACATAATCTTTCTAATCACTGTATTTCTCTTCATTTGACCTTGTGCATTACAAAGTTCGGTTAACATAACGTGTGAATCTGTCTACACGTAGAAAAGCAGTAACAACGGCATTGCTCTTGAACCTTATGAGCTAATTAACATAAAACAGATCTGGGTCGAGACAGTGGCAGTGGGGGCAGCTGTGTGTTGACCAAAAATAGGACGATAATTTGGAGGCAGTGAAAACTTGACTGGAGATCTAATTAGATTTTAGAATCTTATCGGGCAGCTATGCAGAGAATCAGAAATCTCATCTTGTTTTCTGGATGAAATAAAAAAAAATCATTTTCAGCTGACAATGTTTTAGTTAAGCTCCTGTCCTATTAATGAGGCTTAGAATACACGGGCTGTCATCTAGCAGATGGGTAAGATCTACCCCCTCAAAAAACGGGTGTCTTGGGTATGACACTAAACTAATGTTTGAGTTATAAAGATTTGGCAAATGTGGAGTACCTCTTCATAACCATTACTCCTAGTTTCCCGCTGACGTGCAGTGGTAGTACCAGTTCGAATCCAATCTATGGCTCAAATAGATCTGTTTAAAAATTATTCGTGTTCAATAGGACCTTGCGTAAAACAAAACAAAGCAAAACAAAACAATCAGCTATACAATAATGTAAATACGAACGTACAATGAACGCGATTCTCTAACCTCTCGGCAAAAGATAACCCGAGACATGTTGACATACCATCAAAATTAATCTAATCTTTCTTGCAACAACATTTATTTATTCATTTATTAATTTATTTTTTATTTTAAAACGATTCCGTTTTTCCCGTCGTTTTTTGCCACCTTTCTGTTCATTCACACTGATTACAATTTTTATTTTAAACTAAAAAAATTTTTTAAAAAATACCATTGTGTATTTCAATTTGTCTTTCCTTCTTCACCTCCCCTCTTCACCTCTGTTTTTTTGTTGTTGTTGTTTTTTTTTTGGGGGGGGGTAATCCTCGCCTGATTTTTTAAAGTTTAAATTGTTTTAGAATTAGTCTTCATTTTTTTCTCTCTCCCTCCGTCTAATTTATTCGCACGTCACAGAAGCAGACATAAAGAGAAAAGGACAAAGCGAGTTGACAATGATACCGAGTCGCACCTGCCAGTCGGTCAAGTGACCTTCTCTTTAACACTCTCACGTTCAATAGTGGTAGAAACAAATTAGTTTCTCATCAGAATATATTTTTTTAATGAATTCTATCTCATCTCGTTATCTTCCAACCTCTCTTCTGTCTTTCGATTCTCTCCTATCAAATTTTCTTTCGTTTTTTTCTCCCCCACCCCGCTCCGATTAACAGTCATAACTGGGAGGCTGAAAATATGCTAATTATATCCCCTGCAGAGAAATTTTTAAAAGGCATATCTTGAGCATGACAATAAACTATATCTGATTGTGAGGCTCCAGCCCTGGAGATCTTTGGAGTATAGAATACCCCCACGTTGCCATTACTCCCAGGTCTACTCTGACCCGAAGTATTAGTAGCTGTTAGAGTCCGATCTATAGTTCAAATAAATCTGTTTTAAAATTATTCGTAATAGACAGTAATATAATAATAAGTAAAGTTGGCGACCTTAGTCGAGGGTGACTCGAAGGCTCCCTTTTCAATAGCTACTACACCAAGGTGTAGGGGAGGGTGCTACTCCTTTCCCTGGAATATAATAATAACCATGCGCAAAAAAACTTAAACCGTGCGCAAAAAAACTTAAACTACAAAAAAATGTAATGTACGCAATTCCCTAACCACTAGGCATAAAATAACCTCCAAATGAGTCAATATGCCATTAATCAATCAATATTTTCGTGCAGACGTACATATGTAGTTTGTGCTCATGCGTGAGTACGCGTATGTATGTATTAGTGAATCATTTCACTTGTGTTCACAGCAGATTGTTCAAGTGCGTGTATATGTATGTGCAGAGGGACGTAAGTTTGTGTGAGTGGGACAGACTGAGAGATAAAGCCGGAGTGTGACAGAGCTTGGATATAGCAATAATAATCCTGGATAAGTTATTTTTTCTATATTTACGCTGAATCTTATTCGTCAATGGCTCGGGAAACCGAAGTTCAGTCCCAGATCGAGTCATACCAAAGACTCAAAAAAATGCTACTTGATATCTCCTTGCTTAACACTCTGCATTATTAAGGTACGTATCAAGAGTAAAAAGGATCGATCCGAGGAAAGAAGTAGCGCCCTCCTCTACACCTCGGTGTAGTAGCTATTGAAAAGGAAACCTTCAGGTCTCCCTCGACTACGGTCGCCAACTTTACTTACGTTTACTTAGTATAATGGAGAATAACCGAATCTGCGTTACCACTGACATAAGAAAAATCCTTTAGTTACTTAAGTCACATTCACCTTGATTTTATTTCTATTCAAGAAAAAGGTTTTATATTATTAATACTAGTGACTTTGGGATATCTTTCCGGCTTCCCTCCAAACCAGAGTGTGGTACAAGGCCGTTTTAAAATGGTGACCGCGCACGAATCGAGACTCATGCGTGGAAGGTGCAAAAATAACTTGACCTCATAAGCATTCTCTTAATGGGGCGCCTCAGGCACCGAGCAATCAATTTAGTCCTGTAGCAGGCAAAGATCTGGGGATACGGCGCCCTGAGGCCTTGGAATCATAACTTTTTGTAACCACCGGGAACGAATAACAGGTGGCTCGTCCGAAGGCAAAAGTCATACTGGTGGCCTTGTGTAATAATTTACTAATCATTTTGCTTAAATGAGGAACAAGGCCGTATGAATAGGGCATCCAATAAGACTTGAACTCACTCGTGAAGGTTTGCTAGTCTAACTTGCAAACCATTACGCCACCCAAGGTGGCCGATAGCCTTCGGTGATACTTGTCTCTGCTTGCCACCGGACAGGACTTGACACAAGATCAATGACCTGAAGGTTGATTATAGTGAGGGTTGATGAAAGGGGAGGTCGAGCTCGAGCCGAGACTCGAACCCTGCTGGACTATGCTAGTCAGCGCCTTACTTAGTGCCATGTGTACCTAATGAGCCTTTCAGGACATGGACCCAAACATGGGTCCAGGCACGGATACCTGATTATAGCTTAAACTGGATCAAAAGGTACAGTACTACACAATACTGTCAATGACATTGTCGCCCACCTGAAGGTGGCCCAGCCGAAACTGGGAACCTTTCGGCCTCGAATCTGTCCTTGACTTTGAGTGGCGGTGCCGAGCCGAAGCCCGGCTGCCGGGTTGCTGGTAGCCAAGGGTACATACTAATAATAAGCAGTTGTATTTATATATACAGAAGCTTAGTGTTAACGGGGAGCTAATTGGCAAATTAATCTTTAAAATTTGATTTTAATAGATATTTGCTTTGTATTAATTTCTAATTGTTTGGTTTTATTTTAATAAATTTGGAAAAATCCTGTTGATAAATCTTAAAAGAATCCATTAACAAAATGACAGTCAGTCTCATAATCTGAAGATCGTGAGTTCGATCCTCACCAAGGCATAACATTTAATCGGGCTGTTGGCCTAATGAGTCTTTAGTATGGAAACCCGGTCGCCCGGTTTTCCATACCAAAGGCTCAAAAATGGCACTTGATGCCGCCTTCTTTAACACTCAGTATTGTAAGGATCAAGGTTAAAGTGAAGAAATCCAGGGAAAGGAGTAGCCCCCTCATCTACACCTAAGTGTTGTAGCTATTGAAAAAGGATCCTTCGGGTTACCCTCGACTAAGGGCGTCAACTTTTCTTTTGTTACTTGGCCAAGAAAGTCGAAATCTGTCTGACTGCGGAACATCTTTCGATAGTCCAATTTGTTGTAAGATAAACGTTGATTAAAATGACTGGATTAAATACGGCTTTTATTTATGAAATGCTTACTTAATAAATTGATTAAAAAATAAACTGATAAGAAATGAATAAATACATCCAATAATGGAATATACATATATACATATATATATATCAACAAACTATGTATACCTTCACTTATAGGGATTTTTTTTCAATTTTTCGCGTGAGTTGGGTGGTACTTTGCATGGATTATTACTCAACTTACTAAAATTATCTGGTTGATAAACGAGTAAAATAACAAAGAACAGTAAACAAACGTTGCATCAGTTCAGTTTTTTAACATTAATTTTAATTCTCACTTTTTAGAATGAAATTTTAAGGGATTCAAAAAAGCAAACAAAATCTTTCACTCGACATTTGTTTGTCTTTTTTAATTTAATATAATGTTTTATTACATTAAAACTTATAGTCTTGCGCCAAGAAGTGATTCGATCTTTGCTAGGCTGTATCGTGGATCTATTTTTCTAAACGTTCTTTTCATTGGTCTAAAAAGTCTGAAAGGAACAAACTCATTCGCTCGATGTTGCGCTAAGATATTTGTGGGGTTTAAATAAGAAATAAAAAAAGACCAAATAATAAAAAAAATAAAATAAACACAAAATAGAATTATAAATACAGAAATAGTAATCTTCCAATGGGTTTCTAACAGGAAGTGCAATCCGTAAATGCCTAAAAAGATGGGCTTCCTGGCGCCAAAAAAAAAAAACTCTTTCTCAGTCCTCTTTACATATCTCGATTGAACGGACATACCTTTTTCTTTCGACAGCCACTTGGAGCACACGTGTTTGCTTAGGCCTCTGTCCGAGCCACGCGTTGTATCCCCTGCTCGTAGCAGCGTTATCTGAACATATCAATTTAACACAGACACACATGACAGACACTTAAACCCCTTATATTTGATACCGACGATCCATAATTTGCCAAAATGATTCCTGAGATTCTTCTAACGATTTGACCTGGAAGCACGGTTATTTTTACTGGTTCAGAGAAATATTCCCCACTAGAAAATAGTCGCAAACACCGAAAATAAAAGTTTCGTTAAAATATTCCTGTCTTTTTCCTTTCTGTCATTCATTCCTTTGTAATTTCAACAAACAAAAAGAAGGTAAGAATTGGATGGGGATAAGAAAAGGCCAGTTATCAACGTCATAATTTACCAAAAACACAACTAAAAAACAATCTTATGCCCCATATATTCCAGTAGAGTTTCATGGTGATTTATTTCAAAGTCTCGAATTAAAAGGTGTATTATGATTGGGGGAGTATTCATTTTCTAGTGATGAATAAGATCTTAATCAATTTACCTTGATTTTAAATAATAGCAAATTTTACTTAAGTTTGTACCATTCAAATCATGCACTGAAACCCCCGAATCTCACAACAAAAATGGTCATTCTAGCCGATCTTAACAATGCTGTGTTCTGGATGGTCTCGGTCCAGTCCCTGATTTGTAGTTCCCCCAGTCTTTTCTCTAAGCTCTTGGGGATCGTTCCAAGTACACCAACTACAATTGGTATCACCGGCACCCTCATATTCCATAGTTTTTTTGTTTTATTTTTCGTTCTCTTTATTTTCCCTCCGGAACCGTAAAATCCTCTACATGATTACCATATAATTGGATATTCTCCTCTACATTAATTACCATATAATTTGATATTCTCCTCTACATTGATTACCATATAACTGGATATTCTCCTCTACATTGATTACCATATAATTGGATATTCTCCTCTACATTGATTACCATATAATTGGATATTCTCCTCTACATTGATTACCATATAATTTGATATTCTCCTATACATTGATTACCATATAATTGGAAATTCTCTTCTACATTGATTACCATATAATTGGATATTCTCGCAGCAACGACTGTCCTGTATATGACACTAAACTACATCTGATGTTAAGGTTCTAATCTAGGAACTTTGGCGAATGTAGAGTAGCTCTTTATTACCATTACTCCCAGGTCCACTCTGACTTCGTAGTGGTAGTGGCTGTCAGGATTCCATCTATAAGTCAAATAGAAATATCTAATTATTTACTTTACCTGAAACCATTCAAACAAATGATTAATGTTAAATTGAATTATGGGGGTGTCCTCATGGTATAATGGTTAAAGCGATGGACTACGGAATCGTAGCAAGCGAGTTCGTACTCCAGTCGCGCTATTATGTTCACATTCGGGCAAATACCCTTGAGAAAGGTATGAACCCCCTTATCCTTCCAGCTATGGGTTAAATAGTATCACTACTGTTCTTCTAGGAGAATAGCTTTGGCAATAAATAAGCTACAAAGAGTTGATATGCCATTAAACAAAGAAAACAAATAAATTGAATTATCAGAATTAGATAGCAATATTTGAAAACATTTAACTGTGTGCAAACATCAAATAGCAATATTGAAACGATTTGACTGTGTATGAATTCAACGATTCTCCCTTCCGCCATGGGCAAATAGTAAAGCATACTGGATTCCAAGTCACACACACACACACACATATATATATATATATATATATATATATATATATATATATATTGAAAGAGTTTGTGGTGTAATGGTTTACTAACCTAGGAAATGGACACGGTGACCCGAGTTCAAATCCTGGACGGTGTTGTTTACATTTCACATAGCGCTAATACCCCCCGGAAAGGTATACATCCAACTATTCCCATTCCAGCGATGGGTAAATAGTAGGGCAGACTATCTCTTTAAACTTGGTATGGTCACCGGTCTAGGAGAAAGAAATCTCTGATTTCAAACCTATCAAACTCCGCTTAAAAATAGACCTCGTATCATATCCTGCTAGTGCAGAGGGATATATATATATATATATATATATATAATTGTCTGGTTTATGACGTCTGCTCCACTAATTGTCAAACCATATTATTACTGAATTCAGATAAATCGAATTAATGAGTAGCTTATATCTGTAAAGTTGAATCAATGAATTCTAACGTTTTCTCCTAATCATTTTTATCAATATTTCCTTTCATTTTCTAATTGTATTTCTTTTGCTTTTTTTTCTTTTCCTTTTTTTTCTTTCTTTTTCTCTTTTGTCATTTATACTTTATTACCTACTTGCCCGACATTGGAGTATTTTGTCTCTTTAGACGCAGACTACACTCGAAGATGCAAAGACACTGATGACGCAAATTATATATATATATATATATATATATATATAATTCCAGCTGAAATTACGTAACATAATTTTTTAACTGAACGATACTAACGGAAATACAATGCTAATATATATATATATATATATATACCCATATCTACCAACCCCTCCGCTCGAGCAGGATATGATACAAGGTCAATTTTTTAGCGGAGTTTAACAGGTTTGAATTCAGAGTTTTTCCTTCTCCTAGACTAGTTGCCTCACCAAGGCTGAAGAACCTAGACTGTCCTACTATTTACTCCTAGCTGGAGGGAGAATAATTGGATTCATACCTTTCCCAAGGGTATTAGTGCTAGGTGAAATGCAATCAGTCTCGTCCAGGATTTGAACTCGTGTCGCCGTGTCCATTTCCTGCAACGATAACCATTACACCATATATAGTAATAAATAAAAGTATATTAGTTTTTATATATATCTAATAGCATGGATGCTTATCTGCAACCACTGGTTTTATGTCATCTTGATACGACAATCATCAAGCATCTGCCTGATGATTGTCGTAATATATATTTATTTATTATAATAAAATAGCTCTATCACAGATATTGAGCACTATCCAAATCATACCACATTTAGTCTGCCACAAAACCCATCAAGTGAAATTGTGACAACCATACACTGTTATTATATATATATATATATGTGTGTGTGTGTGTGTGTGTGTGTGTGTGTGAAAGTACGTTCTCCGGATGGAGACACAGACTACTTCGACATTGTAACAGGAGTACTGCAAGGGGACACACTTGCCCCATACCTCTCTATCATCTGTCTAGACTACGTGCTTAGAACATCGATTGATAAAATCAAAGAAAACGGCTTCGAGCTGACAAAGAAAAAAAGCAGAAGGTACCCCGCAAAAACAATCACCGACGCCGACTACGCCGATGACATAGCGATTCTGGCAAATACACCCGTCCAAGCCGAAACACTACTGCATACTCTGGAAATAGCCGCCACAGACATTGGCCTCCATATTAATGCACACAAAACTGAATACATGTGCTTTAATCAAACAGGCGACATTTCCACACTTGGCAATAGCTCTCTGAAACTAGTAGACAAGTTCACCCACCTAGGAAGCAGTGTCTCATCAACCGAAAAAGACATTGACACGCGGCTAACGAAGGCATGGACAGCTATCGATAAGCTATCGGTTATATGGAAGTCAGACCGGACCGATAAAATGAAACACAGTTTCTTCCAAGCAGCGGTCGTCTCGATACTGCTATATGGATGCACTACATGGACGCTAACGAAACGGATGGAGAAAAAGCTAGACGGCAACAACACAAGAATGCTGCGAGAAATATAGAACAAGTCCTGGAGGCAACACCTCACAAAGCAGCTGCTGTACAGCCACCTACCCCACCCATCACGAAAACTATCCAAGTTAGACGAACCAGACACGCAGGACACTGCTGGAGAAGCAGAGACGAGCTCATAAGTGATGTTCTCCTATGGACCCCATCATATGGCCAAGCAAAAGCAGGACGAACAGCTCGAACCTACATACAGCAGCTCTGTGAGGATACGGGATGTAGCCCTGAGGACCTGCCAGATGTGATGAACAATAGGGAGGAGTGGCGAGAGAGGGTCAGGTATATCCGTGCTAGCGGCACGACATGATGATGATGATGATGATGATATATATACCGAACACTAATTACGGTTATATTTCAGGGAACAGGACTTTTCTAGTATGTCTGGTACGTTCCTTTTCTCCCTATATATATATATATATATATATATATATAATTTCGTGCATCGCATTCTCCAGGACGGATTCTGGTTTGTGCATATACCATTTGCAACTAGTATTATTATTATTCTCTATTTTGTGAGTTTTTTTTTTTTTTTTTTACACCGCCGTTACCTGATGGTCTTTCGCTGGAGTTTAAGTGACAGCAAGTCTCCTCACGTCTCCAGCACTCTACTTAGTATTGAGGCCGATCTTAATAATGCTGTCGTTTAGGTGGTCTCTACTCATCCTCTTATTTTCAAGTCCTCCAGTCCTTTTCTTAATCTTTTGGTGAATTATTATTATTATTATTATTATTATTATTATTATTATTATTATTATTTTCCTTACGAGCTTTTCGCACTAGTCTGTGTGATTGCAGGTTCCAAGGACTTTTTCTGGTATTCTAGCCGATCTTAACAATGCTGTGTTCTGGATGGTCTCGGTCCATTCCCTGATTTATAGTTCCCCCAGTCTTTTCTCTAGGCTCTTGAGGATTGTTCCAAGTACACCAACTACAACTGGTATCACCGTCACCCTCATATTCCATAGTTTTTTGTTTTATTTTTAGTTCTCTTTATTTTCCCTCCAGAACCGTAAAATCCTCTTCATGACAAGTTCTTTATTCTTATTCTTAATTAACTAATCCCCAAAGAGTATTAAATAGCATTCAAAAGTAAATGATCTCCCACCTACTCATATCTATTGTCTTTTATTTTCTTTTTCCATGTTCTAATTCTGTCGTCAACTCACTTAGCATTATCTGTTTTATCCTTTTGACAAACACCACCCCTTCTCTCCCTCTCTCTCTCTCTCTCTCTCTCTCATACACTCCACACACCGACACACAACACTCTACACCCACTTACACTCCTCGGTGTGGACTGAAGCTTTTATTAAAAAGATTGGTTCAGTGGAGCGAAGCGTGTAATGATAAAAGTATGCACACACACACACACATTATATATAAAGTAAGTAAAGTAGGCGACCATAGTCGAGGGTGACCCGAAGGCTCCCTTTTCGATAGCTTACTACACCAAGGTGTAGGGGAGGGCGCTACTCCTTTCCCTGGATTGCTCCACTTTACCCTTGATCAGTACCTTATAATGCTGAGTGTTAAGCAAGGAGCCATCAAGTACCATTTTTTGAGTCTTTGAAACATTATATATATATATATATATATATATATATATATATATAAGCTGCCTTTCAAGCATTTGAGTGTCTATTGAAAAGCGCATCATTCAGCAAGTCTGATTAAAACGGTTGTGCAATCAGTGCAATCACCGTTACTGTATCGATAACAAAAAGAAGGCGTCAACGTTTTCCATGAATGCATCGATTAAATACTTGCACTTTCTTCAAGTGTGAAACTTGGTGCACGAAAGTAAGCGTTTAGTTTTAATATAATCATCCGTAAAATAATAATTCAGAGGCGCGCATAGCTTAACGGTTATTATTGAAGAAAGTCGACTCGACTACGCGAGTTCAAATCCCGAACGATGCTGCTTGTATTTTATATAGTGTCAATACTCTCTCCAGCTATGGATAAATAAGACGACAGTGAGATGGTCTCCGACAGGCTTTTCCCGTTCAAGAAACGCTATATAACCAAACCAGGTTAGGGCAACAGTGAGAGATAATTATAAACGAAAATCAATTTTCAGATCAGTAAAGACATTGTTAGCAGAGTTTTTGGTATTGGTTTGGTTTTATGGCATATCAACCGTTGTAGGTTATTTAATGCAAAATCCATTTTTATACATATAAGCAGTTCTATTTCAAACAATTCAGTTTCGCATAAGTCTCAATTTCAATGTCAAAAAACAGTTTCATTTCAAACAAATCTGTTTAGGATAAGTACGCAGCTTAAATGTCAAAATAGTTCTATTTCAAGCAATTCAACTTAACATAAGTACACAGTTTAGTTCTATTTTACCTAGAGATAGGACCCTATCAGGTGCTACCACTCCGGGCCAGAGTGGACCTGGAAACGATCGCAATGAAGAGATACTCCGCATTCCCCAAAGCTACAGCATTACTAGAACCTCACCATCAGATTGTTTAGGGTCATATCCAGGACATTTGTTTGGGGGGGGTCTTACCCCTCTGCAGAGACGCAGTCAGTGTATTCTGCAGCCCTAGTCGACTGGGCAAGTTTGTTAGCAGAGTTTTTTTTTTATGGATATACGTAATTTCTTTTTATATGAGTTCTTTTCTTTTGCTTCCTATGATAATTTGTTATGAAGGTTTTGATGTTTTTTCTCTTACTGACTCGACTTAAGTTAATAAATGTCATAGAGAGATTAACGTTTATGCCATGAGTGACCATTGCTTGCATTACAAATATAAATACAAGACAATTTTCAGAGAAAATAATTCTTTAGGAAAAAAGGTCATAACTTTAGTTTCTAGTTAAGGAATTTTCTATTAGAATCTACTTTATACGGTTAAGCAAAAAGATCGGCGGGTCTTAAAATACACTCGCTGTATGTTCTGCAAAGTGATAAAACTTACACTTCCCCACCAAAAAAAAACAAAACAAAAAAAACAAGAAAGGGGTTGTCTTATAACAACCCCTTTCTTTAGCATTAAGCTGTGTCTGATGATAAGGATCCAGTTTTGAAGATCTGCGTTGTATGGAGTACCTACTCATTGCCATTAATCCCAGGTCCACTCTGACTATAATTTGTCGTACCTGTTAAAGACCCATGAATTGGTCTGTTAAAAAATTAGTCGTATTTGATTTTTCTGTTGTTTCTAAAAAGGTTTTTTCTCGTTTATTGTCGCTTTTTGATACATGTTATTGAAACTTCACTTTAGAACGATACAACCTGATCAATATTTTTTTAATTAGGTGTTTAATTAATTACCTATACAATCTTATATATATATATATATATATACATACATGTGTGTGTGTGTGTGTGTGTGTGTGTGTGTGTGTGTGTGTGTGTGTGTGTGTGTGTTGAACAAATTCTAGAAGCAATACCCAAAAAACAGCACCTACCACACATCTCGAAGACCGTCCAAATTAGATGAACAAGAGATGCAGGACACTACTGGAGGAGCAAGAACGAACTCATAAGCGATATTCTCATATGGACCCCTTCACACAGACGCACAAGTGTAGGACGACCAGCAAGAAATCATCTACAACAGCTCTGTACGAACACAGAATGTGAAATACCTGCCGGAAGCGATGGATGATAGAGACGGATGGCGAAAGAGAGAGTTAGGGAAATCCGTGCGAGCTGCAAATCATGATGATGCCTACACATAGGACCCATCTGACGGCTAATAACTCTACTACTAATAATACTGTGTTTTTTTTGTTTCAGATTTGAGAATAGTATTCAATAACAATTATTAATCCTCGATCACAATGTCTTGGACAAGAGAGGGAAAGATATTTTGCCTCACAACTTCTCACTACTTATTTGGAGACAAAATCATTCAAAACTGTCTCAAAATAGACGCAATAGACGATTATGATTTATTACTGAGACAAGAAACTAATAAAAAAAGGTTACATGTCCTGTAAGCTGATATAAGTAAGTAAAGTTACAATCCATAGTCGAGGGTGACCCGAAGGCTCCCCTTTCAATTACAACTACACTGAGGTGTAGGGGAGGGCGCTACTCCTTTCCTTGGATTGCTCCATTTTACCCTTGATCCTTACCTTATAATGCTGAGTGTTAGGCAAGGAGGCATCAAGTACCATTTTTTGAGTCTTTGGTTGGACTCGTCATGGGATTGAACCACGATCTCCTGAACCATTGGCGAACACTCTAACCGCTAGGCCAAAGGACATTGATTTGATGTTTCTAGCTGAAAGGATACATTTTTTTACGGGACATGTTCCAAATGATCGCCATAGCGCCAGTCCTAGTAATAAATCATTATCATATTAACGGGTGGCATATATTTTGAGACACCCCATTTATATATATATATATATATATATATATATATATATATATATATATATATATATACGTGTGTGTGTGTGTATCTAGATGTGACGCAAGGTGAGTTTTTAAGTGGAGTTTAACAAATTCGAATTCAGAGTTTCCTTCTCTTAGATGAGTTGCCACACCAAGATCTAAAAAACCATTATGTTCTACTATTTATCCAGAGCTGATGGGTAAATAGTTGGATGAAATTGTTTCCCTAGAGTGTGAAATGCAAATAACCCTGTCCACTATTTGAACTCGTGTCGCAGAGTCCATTTTTTACGGCGATAAACATTACACTATGAGCGTGAGTGTGAATGGGAATAAGTATGTGGATGTGTATACCTAATATATATATATATATATATATATATATGCATGTGTGGGCGCAATGTAATCTGAGCAATTTTGTTTTAAGAACCCAGCTATGTCATTATTTGACTGCTGGAACTGCTAAACAGGATAAAGGAGAAAACGAAATTTTGTCTTTGATTGCAATTTACACCTAAAATTGCCGGTATCTGTGAAGAAAGAGCAGAGAAGTCGAACTGGGACTAATCAAGTCTGGTCTATTGATGCAATGGCTCCTTGAAAATTTCACATAGATTACTTTTCACAAGTATCGAAATGCTTCTCTGAGCTTGTTTTGAAATGGAACACTCAAAGCAAATAAAACAAAGACGATCATCGTCCTTTTCTCCATGAGAGATTAAGCTCTTTTTTATAACTTACACAATCATTACAAACTAATGGAAAACTATTTTATCGTCTCACTAGATGTTTGCCCTTCCGTTCATTATATCTATCTTTCATAAAAAAAAACCGATTCTACCCTTTCAAATGGCTTAAACAAAGAGTTATCGCATGGAGACAGGTGTGTCATTTGAAGGAATCTGATGAAAAACCTAGTACTTTTCTTCATTTATGTACAATACACATATTTATTCACTCACGTACACAAGGTTTGACTTTCTTTCTTTATTTAATGTTATATCAACCTAGATGGGTTATTTAATGCAAATATTGAAGAACGATAATGATACTATTTAACCCATAGCTGAGGAGAAAGTGAAAGTAATATTTTAACTGGGGTTCGATCTCGTTTACTTTCTGCACTTTAACCATTACGCCACAGGGCACCGGTACATTGGGATGCTGTATAAAGCTGTCTGTTCTCATACAATTTGGACAAACAGTTTCCTTATGTTACAGACGGTTTTCGTGAATATATATTGTCAACAAACATGTGACGTAGTGGCTAACGTGCTGAACTGCGTCATCATAGTAAGCGAGTTCGAACTTAAGCAGAGTTATTTCGTTTACTTTCGGATTAATAACCACGTGAAAAGGTGTAGACTCTTTTATACTCAGAGATATGAGTTAAATTGTACCATTACCGTTTTCCTACAAGGATCTATTTGGCATTAAATTACCCACAAAAATTGATATACCTTTAAAAACAAAAGAAACTAAAATATACGTAACTTCCACGATTTTTTTCGTCTTTTCCTTATTCCTCTTAAATTACTAAAAAAAAAAAACACTCAGAAAGTAAACATAAAACTGTTACCATTAAATTTTATTATAATTCAGAGGCGCTAGTAACGTGACGATTATCACTATGTGAAATGGAAACGGTGATCCGAGTTCACATTCTGGACGAGACTGTTGCATTTCAGATATCTCTGATACCCTTAGGAATCCAACTATTCTCCCTCTTGTTATGGATAAATAATAATACAGAGCTCTTTAACTATAGTATGGCAACCTGTCTAAGAGAAGAAAAACTTTGAATTCAAGCTCTGCTTGAAAATTGACCTTGTATCGCATCCTACTTGTAGCAGGTGGGGTTGGTAAATATTGTTCAAAGGAGTTTTCTTTCTAAAATAATTCATATTGCTTTCCCTGAAGTATTACTCTAAAATTTCGTGTCCTTAGTATGACACTAAAATTTCATGTCCAGGGTGTGACACTAAAATTCCGTGTCCTAGGTATGTCACTAAAATTTCATGTCCAGGGTATGACACTAAAATTTTGTCTCCTGGGTATGACACTAAAATTTCATGTCCAGGGTGTGACACTAAAATTTCGTGTCCTAGGTATGATACTAAAATTTCATGTCCTGAGTATGACACTAAAATTTCGTGTCCTGGGTATGACACTAAAATTTTGTGTCCAGGGTGTGACACTAAAATTTCGTATCCTTGGTATGACACTAAAATTTCATGCCTAGGGTGTGACACTAAAATTTCGTGTCCTGGGTATGACTCTAAAATTTCGTGTCGTTGGTATTACACTAAAATTTCATGTCCAGGGTGTGACACTAAAATTTCGTGTCCTTGGTATGACACTAAAATTTCATGTCCTGAGTATGACACAAAAATTTCGTCTCCTGGATATGACACTAAACTAGATTTGATGGTGAGGCTCCCGTTCTGGAGATCTAGAGACTGTGAACTTCACTTTCATTGTCATTATTCCCAGATTCACACAGATCCGCAATGGTTGTACTTATTAGATTACTATTTATAAGCCAAATAGATTTGTGTAAAAATCTTTCGCATTCGATAGGCTCATATGTAAAATAAACAAAATAAAAGAAATAAATAAATGAATAAAAGAAATAAATAAATGAATAAATAAATAAATACACAGAAAATGTAAATATAAACTTACAATGAACCCGATTCCTTAACCTCCGGAAAAAAATAACCCTACACGGATTGACACGCCGTCAAACTCAATCAATCAATCAATTAGAAATTTTGATAAAAATAATCAATTTGTCGAACAGTAGATTAAAATTTTAAAAATCGGTTTTTTAAAAAAAAAAGCCAATCTGGGTCCTGGACATTGGCCCTCTTCTCAAGGATTTTTTTTTTTTTTTTTTGACAGACAAAAAAGCTGATAAGGTGATGAGTTTACATGCGATCAGTCACAGAGTCCATTTATAATTTAACACTCTGTTGATGATTAGGATCATTAAAGCTCTCTTGATATTTGAAGGATTACCACGCGAGACAAAAATAAATGAATCATGGTTCGTTTATTCACCTCATCCTCTTCTTTTTCTGTTTTTTTTTTTTTTTTTTTCGAATTACCGAAAGAAAACAGAATAAAAAAAAATTTGGAGGATAGCAAAATCCGCGGCTAAACAGGAATTTGATATGAATTAATAATTAGCATCTGGGCTTTGTTCCATTAACAACTTATAAACTGTAAATTTGTTCTTCTCCGTTCTTAAAAAAACTCATTGTAGTCATGGCGATTGCAGTTGAGAGAACATTGTGATTTTACTGTAAATGATTAGCTGAATTCCGTGACAAAACTTATATGTCTCATATTTGATGAATGCGTCATTTTAGCTTTTTGCTAGAAGCAGAATTACGAGACTGAGTCAAAAGTTTTGCAATCTTTTGCTAACGTCGTTACAATAAGCCTGGGAGTTAATGGAACTGCCAGGTTTAAGATTTGTTTTAAATGAAGAAATAAATAAAAGCATAACCCGATCAAGCGAAAAAATAATACGTAAATAAATAAACTTAGTTTTGCTGGCTGGCTAGTTGGGTGGTGTTTTATGGCATATCAACTCTTGGGATTTATTTAATGCTAAATTACATTTATATATATATATATATATATATATATATATGATCATCCACAGACACTTTTTCGTTGGTTCATAAATCCTCAGTGTGTCTAGACACGTAGGACGCTTCAAGCTGGGATCGAAACCCGCCCAACTTTACGTTAGACTTAGCATCATATATATATATATATATATATATATATATATATATGAGTAAAGTTAGCAACCTTAGTCGAGAGCGACCTGAAGGCTTTATTTTCATTAGCTACTGCAGTGAGGTATAGGAGAAGGCGTAATTCCTTTCCCTAGATTGTTCCACTTCATTCTTGATCCTTTCCTCATAAAGCTAAGTGTTAAGCAAGGAAGCATCAAGTACTATTTTTTTAAAAATTTTTGTTATCACTCGACCTGAAATTGAAACCCTGTTTCTCGGGCCATTGCCTACAAGAGCCAGAAACTACCTACCAAGGTTTTCCCAAACGGATCTTCAGGATAATTCTGACTAAAGAGGAAGACCCAAACGACATTTTATTTTCAAAGTGACTACCAGAAAAAATAAAAAAAACTTAGCTTACATATATATATATATATATATAATTTGTAAGTGAATAGTTTTTAGGTAAACCAGTCGTTAGAACTCATTTGTTCGCAGACAGTAAAATTGTTTCAAGTATTCCGATCTAGCACTAATAATATCGATCAATTGTTTTCTCTCAGTAAAATGATTATTGGCATTCATATTTAACTCTTATAGCTCTATTTTCCTCATCATCATGTCGTGCTGCCAACACGGATCTCCCTAACCCTCTCTCGCCACCTGTCTCTATCATCCATCGCTCCCGGAAGGTCTTCAAGGCAACATCCTGTAACGGTACAGAGCTGTTGTATATAGGTTCTTGCTGGTTATTTGTTTGCAAAATTTAAATTTTAAACAGTTCTATTTTACCCATAGATAGGACCCTATCAGGTGCTACTACTCCGGGTCAGCGTGGACCCGGGAGTAATGGCAATGGTGAAATACTCCATACTTTCCAGAATTAGAGTATCACCATCAGATGCAGTTTCGTGTCATATCTAGGACACCGAAGAGTTTAGTTGGTATCATAAGCGAGTCACGAGAAATACCAATTTATCAGCCTCTCTCGTTCTCTCATTTTATTCAAAAATCAATCGTATTTTGACAAATTATTGACGGACAAATTATAAAAACAAATACGAATTTTTTGGTGTTTGTATCCTTTAGTCTTAACGTGACAAGAGAAATATCTTGCATCCAGAACAAAATCGGAAACATGCTTGTTTTTTGTGGGTTTTTTTGTTTGGTGAGGGAACCAAAGAACGTTAGAGAATTCGACCACTCTTCGCAGAAAAGACGGGCAAAGAGCCGAGCTCATCTTTGTATGTCAAACTCGCCACTCCATAATACACTCTTCTGACCACAAAACAAACAGCTATATACCCTCGTGGTTTTTACCCTTCTGAAATAGTAAGATTAATACGTTGCGTGATTCAGTTTAGTGCAGCTATAGTACAATATGAGGCTCAATTCTGTAGACTGTATGATATTTTTGCTGAGGTCGTAAAGATGACGAACCAAACTGAATTATGAGATGCCAAACTCGCCTGGGTGCTACTCCCCAGATTTGAATCAATGGTAGGCATAGGAAATCTTTTTCGAGATCCGGCTTCTAATCGGGCGGGCCAGGCTACTAAAAAAGAATAAGGTAATTTTTTTCGCTTAGAGAAGACCATAAGCTTAAGCATCTGTCAAAGAAATTGGGAAGAGTTTGGTTGTTTGTTTGTCTGTTTAACTCTTAGATCTTTTCTGTAAAAATTGAAGTCATCGTACAAAATTACCATTGATATTGAGATTAACACGCTCTGCTGTCCTGATACATTACGAAATAATTGGAAAAAAAATAATAAGCACTTGATAAATCAATGAATTCAATATGAATTTGATCCATGTATCGGAAAAAATATTGAATATTTTTATAATCCGAGAATCAAAATTTTATTTAATCTATTTTCTTTAAATTGCGGGAGCATATATAACGATCTAACAAATAATTACATTTGTCACTTTTAAATTGAAAACTAAACTAAAAAAGAAATATATAATGAAAAATGTTCCTAAAAGTAGTAAGTCTGGTATCTAATATAATCATTTGACTATCACAAAATATTTCAAAGACTACAATGTTTTTCCCCAGAGAAAAATATTATAAACGTTTCTTGTTTCTAAAACAAAAGATGTTAAAATCCGCTAATATTTTAAAATGAAGAAAAGGTTACTTTTTACGAAAGGCTACGCAACTTTAGAAAGATCATTGTTACGAATGTAGTTTAGTCGAATCGTTTCAAGCTATGATACTTGGGAGAAATTATACGAGCAAAATCTGCCAATTTTTTAAAATGAAGAAAAAGGTACTTTTTAGAAAAGGTTAGGCAACTTTAGAAAGATCATTGTTACATATGTAATTTAGTCGAATCGTTTCAAGCTATGGTCATCATCATCATCATCATCATCATCATGTCGTGCCGCCAGCACGGATATCCCTGACCCTCTCTCGCCACTTCTCCCTATCATTCATCGCCTCCGGCAGGTCTTCAGGGTTATACATCCTGTGTCCTCACATAGTTGCTGTATGTAAGTTCGTGCTGGTCGTCCTGCTTTTGCACATCCATATGTGGGGGTCCACAGGAGTACATCGCTTATGAGCTCGTCCTTGCTTCTCCAGCAGTGTACCGCGTGTCTGGTTCGTCTAACTTGTATAGTTTTCGTGATGGGGGGCAAGTGTCCGTATAGTTGAAGTCTCGTGGGGTGTTGTCGCCAGGACTTGTTCAATACTGCTCTCAACATTCTTGTGTAATTTCCGTCTAGTTTCCTCTCCAGCCGCTTAGTTAGCGTCCATGTGGTGCATCCATATAGCAGTATCGACACAACCGCTGCCTGGAAGAAACTGCGTTTCATTTTATCGGTTAGGTCCGACTTCCATATGATCGAGAGCCTATCGATAGCTGTCCATGCCTTTGTCAGTCGTGTGTCGATGTCTTTTTCGGTTGATGAGACGCTACTTCCTAGGTAGGTGAACTTGTCTACTAGTTTCAGAGAGGTTCCGTCTAGTGTGGCAATGTTGCCCGTTTGGTTGTAACACATATATTCAGTTTTGTTTGCATTGACATGGAGGCCAATGCCAGCTGCGGCTCGTTCCAGACTATGCAGTACGAGCTAAATCTGCCAATATTTTAAAATGAAGAAAAAGGTACTTTTTACAAAAGGTTATGCAACTTTAGAAAGATCATTGTTACGTATCTGTTTTAATCTAATTGTTTCAAGCTATGGTACTTGAGAGAAATTAGAAGGGCAAAATTAAAAAAAAAACGTTATTATATTCGTAGAATTAGGCGGGCCATTCAGAAAGTACTGCAGGCCGAATGCAATCTTTGACTGCTCTATGACTTGGAGAACGGCCTCGTAATCCAAGCCTTTAGGCCGACGTAACCTTGCCTGATCATCGAGGTTCTTTTAACCCAAGCGAAATTTCTTCAACTATTTGGTTTCTTTACTGTGATAAACTTCTCCTTCACCTTTCACACAACAATTTTTTTTTGGTTGTTTTCGCGATGTGACGGCCCACTTGGTACTCGTAAAGTATAAATTCACGAATTAGACTGCGTTGCACATTCATCTAAGAGGCTTTCAAATCCCACATGAAGTGAAACAATGCACAACATGTCAGCACACCAACTACTACCACGATAGTAACAACCACAGCAGGTACTTTTTTCCACAGCTTGAACTTCTTTGGTCATATTATATACTCGCCGTAGCTCGTATGAAAATATTGTAAAACTTTCCACTCACCCGAATATTTGAAGGCTCTAGAAGTTTGATTCTGATCAGTTTTCATATTTTTTTAGCTTGGTTTGGTTTGGTCTGGTTTTATTGCCTATCAACCATAGTAGGTTATTTAATGCCTAATCCATTTTTACATATATAAGTAGTTCTATTTTAAACGATTAAGTTGAACATAAGTACACAGGTTAAATGTCAAAAACAATTCTATTTCAAACAATTCAATTTGGCATAAGTATGCAATTTGAATATCAAAACAGTTTTATTTAAAACGTTTCAGTTAAACATAAGTAGAGTTTTTTGTTTACACACAGTTAAATGTAAAAACAGTTCTATTTTTAAACAATTCAGTTTAGCATTAGTACACTGTTTAGATCTATTTAAGCCATCGATAGGACCTTATCTGGTGCTACCACTCCGGGCCAGAGTGGACCAGGGAGCGATGGCAATAAAGGGGTAATCTGCATTCCCTAAAGCTTCAGCATTACTGGAGCCTCCCCATCAGATTGTTTAATGTAATATCTAGGACACTCGCTGGGAGAGACTTAACCCTTTACAGAAATGCAGTCGGTGTATTCTTCAGCTCCAGCCGACTGTGCCATTCATTTTTGTATCTTTGAGCATATATATCTTAGATGTAAAGATTCTTTTGCGCAATGTTCTCATGGACACTTGAAAAGGAATTTGAAAACAAGTCTTTAGCGAATATTTAATCAATGATGTAAAAATCAGGTATGTGTGCATTTACTCCACCCCTCCAACACAAGCTGGATGTGACACAAGGTCAATTTTTAGGCAGAGTACAGCTGGTTTTAATTCAGTGTTTTCCTTCTCCTACACTGGTTATCTAACCAAGGTTAAAAAACAAAGTCTGCCCAACTATTTATCTAAAGCTGGGGAAAGGAGGCAAAAGGATACATGTCTTTTACAATGACATTGGCGCGAAGTGTGACAATATACCCGACACGGCCGTTCTCCACACTCTCAACTTTCTTATATCAGCTTATGGCCATTCGATAGTCTAATGGTTTCTCTTATCTCCGGCTGGGAGCATTTCATATGTTTTACAAATATACAACTGATATAACACATATAACCGAGAGTGGAAGAAAGAAGAACAAACAAGCACGGACTTCGGTTAGCCCTAAGCGTAAGAAAGGAGAAGATTTTGGCACTTTTCTGGCATTCTGTGTTTCTGTGGCTATCACGGGCGTGTACCCAAACGAAATTCCCACGCAGCTACCAGAAACGCTGACTCATCCTCTCGCACTGGCTGACCTGGCTTCTGAGTTAACAAGTCCCAACTCCTCGCTTCAACAGTCGCCTCTCTCTGACCGTTTCCTTTCCCTGACTGTCGCTAACTCCTATCTGTGCACTGATCTGGGACCCTGCCTTTCCACGTCTTCTTCCGGTCTCGTAGGAAATCTCGCGTGCAAGCCCTTTGTGTGGGTTTCGCGCCAAAACAGACAAAGGAATCCTCTAACTGGCGCTCACTCACACCACACCCACAGAACGAATGCACACCATCGTGCCACAGAAGTGAAACGCAGTCTCGTCCAGGATTTTAACTCGGGTCGCCAATCCCATTTCCTATGACGATAACCGTTCCAGTAAGCGCGCCTCGTCATATAATCTGGCATGTGTAACTATTAGAGGAACTTCATGCTTGCAATCATTATAATGTTTTGCTTCTGATGTTCTTTGATATAAACACGGCTACTCATAGTTTAAATGCGTCCCACCGACGAGGCTTAGAATACGATGTCTCTATCCCCTCCCAGAGGAGGGTAAAACTCACCCCTCAAAAAAGGGTGTCCTCAATGTAACACTAGACTGCATGAGATTCTAGTTTTGGAAATCTGGAGAGTGTGGAGTACCCCTACATTGCTATTACCGGTCTTTGGGCGGACAAATTTGAATAAGATATATTTTTGCTTGGTCCCTAGGCAGTTCCAGTCCCGCTTACCTAAAATGGGCGAGGGCCTGGTTCATTACCCGGTGCCTCTCTAGGGTAATACTGACGCAACCAAGCCTGTTTTGTTATGGCTAAATGGGAGTTTCGATTTGTGCGTGCCCCTGTTGTATAGCCACATACATATACAAATATATGCGGAACATAATCAAACATAATGACGAACTTCAATGAACGAACGAACACACTTCTTTATAAAAATATAATCTCTAACACTTTATTCTCGAAAGAATGATGGTTGTCGTGTGTGAGAGATGAGCTGGAAACGGGGACAGACTGCTATATTGACCCCAAGTTCTTCGTCGACCATAGCAGCACTTTATCCTCATCTTGGCTGGGTCACTCAACCGTGGGTCACTGAGGGCCCAAAGCCCTCAGTCTGCAAGCTGATTCTCACGCTGGCATCCTATCTCCAATTGAATCAAACCGTCTGTGCCCTGGTTATATTATTGCTTAACGTCCACCTGCTTCCGCTGTTCTTCCGCTTATTTACACAGGTGCATCTCTTGATTGATTGCTCGGTTGAGGGTCAATCTATAACACCCCCACCCCACTACAAAATGACTCCATGCCAATTCTGACTGGGTGGGGAGTCGGAAAATTATCTGCCGATACCCATTCAAAGTATATTAGTTAAGATGGGTTTTTACTAAATATTTTTAGCATTTATGATACCTGTGCATATAATAAGTGTAAATATTATAAATAATAAAAGTTACGTAAAAACTTCTGTAGTGATACTGGCAAATTAATCTGCCTCATTTGCATGAGTGTAAGAGAGAGCAGACTGTCTGGTATCCATGCCACACGATCAATGTTAAACGGCAGACTTGAGGCCGAAAGGCCCCCAGCTTCGGTAAGGCCACTTTTGGGTGGGCAAGCTGAATCGTTGACACTATTGTCACCCTTGTATCGCACTGGACCTTGCTATTTAGTTTAAGCTATAATCAGGCATATGTGCCTGGACCCAGATGTGCATCCATGTCCAGTGACACTCATCAGGCCCACATTGCACTAAGTGGGGCGATGACCAGCATAGACAAGCAGGGGTCTAGCCTCGGCTCGTACCCAACCTTCCTCTATCCTAAATCCCCACTATAATCGACCTTCGGGTTATTGACCTTGTGTCAAGTTTTGCCTGATGGGAGGCAGAGACAAATATATCGATCTACCACTGTTTTGTGCAAGGTCTTTTCAGCGGACTGTCTGGCATCTATGTCACACGGTCAATGCTCTATAGAAGACTTGCGGCCGAAAGGCGCCCAGCTTCGCCTGGGCCACCTTCGGGTGGGAGAGCTGCATCATTTACACCATTGTTACCCTTGTATTGAACTAGACCTTGTTGTCCAGTTTAAGCTATAATCAGGCATACGTTTCTGAACCCAGATTTGAGTTCACGTCTAGCTAGGCTCAATAGGCCCACATTGCACTAAGTGGGCCGATGACCAGCATAGTCCAGCAAGATTCAAGCCTCGGCTCAGGTCCGACCTTCCCTTCCCCTAATCCCCACTATAATAGACCTTGGGGTCATTGACCTTGTGTCAAGTTCTGTCTGGTGGGAGGTAGAGACAAATATCAGCTTGATTAGCGACTAACTAGTGCTAACCTTGCAAATCACAACTTCATTCTCTGAAATAAAAGCCTTGATTAAGTCATTGGGCCTAGATTCTGTTGTCTATTTACGGTATTGCATTGAATTTGATTGTGCTGGGTCTCAAAATAGATCCAACCCATTAATATGATAATGATTTATTACTGAGACAAGCGCAATGGCGGTCATTTGGAACACGTCCTGTAAAAAATGTATCCTCTGAGTTAAAAAACATCAAATCAAAGTTGTTGTTTTTTAATTGTTATTATAGAACATGCAATCTTTTTTTTAGTTTCTTGTCTCAATAATAAATCATTATCATATAAATGGGCTGCGTCTTTTTTGAGAGTTTTGTATGATTTTGTCTCCAAATAAGTAGTGAGGCAAAATATTTTCCTCTCTTGTCCAAGGCATTGTGATCGAGGATTAATAGTTGTCATAGTATATAATTTTCAAATCTGAAAGCAAAAAGAACACATTATCATTAGAGTTATTAGCAGTCACATGGGTCCCATGTATATTGAGACAACCTATATTACTGTAATTTCAAAAGTATGAATAAGTGTATTATCATTATAATTATTATTTATAATATTTATACATATTGTATGCACGGGTGTTATAAATGGTAAAAATATTTAGTAAAAAATTTTCTTAACTAATAGACTTTGTTTAGGTGTCGGCTGATAATTTTCCGACTTCCCACCCAATCAGAATTGGCATGGGGTCCCAAGTATATTGAGACACCCAATAATACTGTAGTTTTAAAAGTATGAATAAGTGTTTGAATGTTTTATCTTTAAGTGATTGGATGTTAAAGAAATATTTTTTGTAGGCTAGCATAGCGAAAAGTTAGGAGGTCATTCATTGCATGCAATATATGATTAAAACACCTTTTGTGGCCAAAAATTAGGGGGTCATTCATTACACAAAGCCGTTCATTACTCGAGTACGATCGGTGTATCCACTTCTGATATTTCAAGGCAGCATAAACACTTGGGAAATTACTGGATTTCCTCATAAAGCATCTGAGCATAGACTTTACTGATTATCTTGCATTTCTTCCCGTGAAAGCGGAAGAACTGAATTTTTATAAACCAATGATTTCCCTCTTTTTTTTTTTACTGTAACGTTTTTTTTAAACGAAATTTGCCGCAACGAAACCAGTATTTATTTATTTATTTATTTACTGTAAGTAAAGATTGAAAAACAAAAAACAGATGCCAACGGAA
Organism: Sepioteuthis lessoniana; assembly: GCA_963585895.1. NCBI lineage: Eukaryota > Metazoa > Mollusca > Cephalopoda > Myopsida > Loliginidae > Sepioteuthis > Sepioteuthis lessoniana. Next base: position 139,617 of record CAUZXS010001226.1, on the reverse strand, counting down.
GCAAATATTGGAAGATTTGATTTGAAGGAATAAAAAGTCAAACAAAACCAATTTTCATTATACAAGAGGTTTCAAATTATTCTAACTTCTTTGTTGCCAGTATTCCTTGAGTTACCAGTATCTAAGAAACGCTGAATATAATTAAATATCAAGGGTCGAATAAAAACTAACAAAAGTACTTCTAGCTTCTTAGAAAATTTAAAAACTAATTTGTAATTGACAGTATTTAATTAACGATGTTAAACATGGCTAAAGTACTGGATTGTGACAATATAGAGAGTTCGAACTCAAGTCACTTTTAGACTAATACCCTTGGGAAAAGTATGAACCCTCTAATCCTTCCAGCTATGAATTAGATTGTACGCCTACTGTTCTTCTACAAGAATCGCTTAAGAGGTGCTGGTTGTGCAATGGTGATCGTCGTAGGACATGGACAAGGCGATCCGAGTTCAAATTCCTGGACGAGGTTGATTGCATACCACATAGCATTAATAACATTGCGAAAGGTATGAACCCTCTGATCCTTCCAGCTATGGGTTAAATTGTACGCCTACTGTTCTTCCATTATCATCATCATCATGTCGTGCTGGTAGCACGGATATCCCTGACCCTCTCTCGCTACTTTTCCTTATCGTTCATCGCCTCTGGCATGTATTCTGGACTACATCCCGTATCCTCACATATAGCAGTATCGATGCGACCGCTGCCTGGAAGAAACTGCGTTTCATTTTATCGGTTAGGTCTGATTTCCATATAATCGATAGCCTATTGATAGCTGTCTATGCCTTCGTTAATCTCGTGTCGATGTCCTTTTCGGTTGATGAGACGCTGCTTCCTAGGTAAGTGAATTTGTCTACTAGTTTAAGAGAGGTTCCGTCTAGAGTGGAGGTGTCACCCGTTTGATTATAGCACATATATTTCGTTTTGTGTGCATTGACATAGAGGCCTATGCCTGCGGCTGCTCGTTCCAAGCTATGCAGTAGTGTTTCGGCTTGGTCGGGTGTATTTGCCAGTATCGCTATGTCATCGGCGTAGTCGGCGTCGGTAATTGTTTTTGCGGGGTACCTTCTGCTTCTTTTCTTTGTCAGCTCGAAGCCGTTCTCTCTGATTTTATCAATCGATGTTCTAAGTACGTAGTCTAGACAAATGATAAAGAGGTATGGAGCTAGCGTGTCCCCTTGTACTACTCCTGCTACAATGTCGAAGTATTTTGTGTCTCCATTTGGTGATCGTACTTTTACTTTGGTGTTTCTATAGAGAATCGTTATTGCTGCAACGGTTTCTTTAGGTAGGCTGTATGCTAGTAGAATTTGTTCCATCTTTCCTCTGTGAATGAAATCGAAGGCCTTGGTAAAGTCGACAAATAGTAATGTCGCTTGTACGTTTTTTGCCCGTACACCTTCAAGGATTCTGCGGATGGTTAATATTTGTGAGGTCGTGGATCTATTTCTTCGGAAGCCATTTTGGTTTTTCCTAAGGACGTTGTCGATTTTGGGTTCTATGCGGTTTCGTAGTAGGGCATTGTAGATTTTGGCTGCTATGGATGTAAGTTAGAATTACGATATGGCATAAAACTGACATAGGAGTAAAGCCTCTCATTTTATCCGTACGTTTCTCGGTTTATTTGTTTAATGGCATATCAATCTTTATGGGTTATTTAATGCCAAAGCCACTCTTGTAGAAAAACAGCGGTATAAAGGGGTTAATATCTTTCCCAAGGCCATTACCCTGAAAGTGAACGAAATAACGTAGCTAGAGTTCGAACTCGCTTACAGTGATGCTGCAATCTAGAATGTTACTTACAACGCCAAGAAGACTCCAACTTTTATCCCTAGGGTTTCGTTATGAAAACCTCTGTATTTATGCTATCACTTTGCCTCATTAATCGATGACAACTATTACTATTGATTATAATCAACAAGTATTATTCGTATGGAGGGATTTTAACGGCATGTCAAGAGAATCCCATTCATTGAGAATCTTGTTCGTTCATATTTACATTTTTTGTGTTGTTGTTAAAGAGTTTTTTGTTGATTTTTTTGTGTGTAATTGTTCTTTTTTGTTTATTTTTTTATCTGAAGGGTCACCCGAAGGTTCCCTTTTCATTAGCTACTACATCGAGATGTTGGGGAGGGCGCTACTCTTTTTACCTGGATTGCTCCACTTATCCTTTATCCCTACCTTATAATGTTGAGTATTAAACAAGGAGGCATCAAGTACCATTTTTGAGTCTTTGGTATGACTTGACCAAAGATTGAACCATTGGCGAACACTCTAACCATTATTCCAATGGGCCGGTATTAATATATATATATATATATATATATATATTGTCATCCACAGACAGACTGTTTCGTTCTATCAGAACTCTTCAGTGTGGCTAGACACGTAGGACGCTCGAAGCCAGGATCGAAACCATTCCAACTTTACGTTAGACTAAGTCTTTTATATATATATATATATATATATATATATATATATATATATATATATTAGCGTTCATTGCAAGCCTCTTCGTATATGAATTGAGGTCTCGGCAGCCGTTGAGCGGATGTATGTAAACAATAGTAATTGTGATACATAACCGTTTAAAATTTACTTGGCAGCTAATGGCTCCTCGTGGCTGAATGGTTAGAAGCTTTGGCTTGGCGTTTGATTCAACCAGGGTTTCGATCCCAGCTACGGGAAGCTACTGTCTAGCCACACTGATGAGTTCTGATAGAACGAAACAGATCTGTCTGAGGATGTCTATTGGGATATATACTCCCCTACCCCCATAGGGTTGAGTTCTCTAGCGAAGAAGTAATCGTGTTGCCATTAACGTTCATTGCAAGCCTCTTCGTATATGAATTGACGTCTTGGCAACTGTTGAACGGATGTATGTAAACAATTGTAATTGTGATTCATAACCGTTTAAAATTTACTTCGCAGCTAATGGCTCTTCGTGGCTGAATGGTTAGAAGCTTTGGCTTGGCGTTTGAGTCAACCAGGGTTTCGATCCAAGCTACGGGAAGTTACTGTCTAGCCACATTGATCAGTTCTGATAGAACGAAACAGATCTGTCTGTGGATGACTATATATATATATATATATATATATATATATATATAAACAAGATTTGGCATTAGATAACCAACAAGGTTTGATATGGTCCGGGAGTCCTCGGTTCAATCCCAGATTGAGTCATACCAAAGACTTTAAAAATGGTACTTGATACCTCCTTTCTTAACACTCAGCAATATAAGGAATGTATCAAGGGTAAAGTGGACCAATTCAAGGAAATGAGTATCGCCCTTCCCTACACCTCGGTGTAGTAGCTATTGAAAAGGGAGCCTTCTGGTCACCCTTCACTAAGGTCGCCAACTTTACTTCTTACTTTATATCGGATAGATCAAGAAAAAAATGTCTACAATAATGGACAAATAAATTATATAGAAATGAGATTTTTAAATTTAGCATTTAATAAGTTTCAGCTTATTTTTTTTTTTTTTTTGAACATTTAAGTCCCAAACGTACGTCTTCAACTTGCTACAAATCATGTAAAGTTGATTTATTTCGTATCCAGTTAGCATATTCTAATTGAGTATGACGTCATATCTCTGTCTTATCATAAGTTTTAAGTTTGGGAAAATATATAAGAGGGGATTCAATCACAAAGAGAAAGCAATTCTATGCAACTGACACCAAATCTGAATTGTCACAGGATAAACAGAAAGCGGAAAAATGTGTTTGATTTGAAAGTAAAGAAGTTGACCGATTTTAAACGCACACACACACAAAGAAAAAATCAGGACAAATGAAGGCCTAAATTTTTTTTTTGATATAATCAGATTAGAAATAAGGAAAGAAGTCTGGAAGTTTTATTTCTGGTATTTGATTCCTTCTGATTTTTGAAAACAAAATCCCAGATCGACCTTAACCAGTTTTACCTTAAAAAAATCTTCCTTCTCTAATTAAAACCCTGGATCAAAGTAATTGGAAACGAAGTGTTTTTTTTTTCTTTTCTAAAAGACGTTCTTTGTTTCTTTCTTTTGTAGTTTAAAAACATTTGCGAATCTTTCCAGCTTCTACAAGGATTTGAATGCCAATACAATCATTTTACACTTTGTAAAGAAAAGAAAATAACACGAGTAAAATATAAACAGAGGAATACGAAATGAAATGTAATATTCTCCTCAAAATAATATGTACTTTCAATTGTCTACAGCTATATCATCATCAGCAGCAGCATTTGGGCGCACTGACAGCACGGATTCCCTTGGCTCTCTCTCTCTCTCTCTCTCTCTCTCTATCAATCTATCTATCTATCTTTCTGGAGGTGCCCGTGGTGTAATGGTTATCGTTGTAGAAAATGGACACGGAGACACGAGTTCAAATCCTGGGCGACACTGATTGTATTTCACATAGCACTAATACCCTTGGGAAAGGTATGAATCCAATTATTTTCCCCCCAGCTATGGGTAAATAGTAGGACAGACTGGGTTCTTCAGCCTTGGTGACCCAACTAGTCTAGGAGAAGGAAAACTCTGAATTCAAACCTGCAAAACTCTGCTTAAAAATTTGACCTTGTGTCACATCCTGCCCGAGTGGAGGGGTTGGTAAATAGGATCTATCTCTCTTTCTCTCACTCTTTCCTTCTTTCTCTCTCTCTCTCTCTCTCACAACATCCATCTCTATTGGTCATCGCCCTTTTTACGTCCTCTAAACGACCACTGATGAATGTAAGTTATTTGCTGGTCGTTCAACACAGGCAAATTCACGCGTTGAGTAGAAATCCACATCAAAACATTGCTTATGAGTTCGTTTGGTTTCTTTGGTTTGGTTTCTTGGTTTTTTAATGGCATATCAACCTTTGTTGGTTATTTAATGCCAAAGCCATTATCCTAGAAGAACAGTAGTAGTACTATTTAACCCATAGCTGGAAGGATAAGGGGGTTCTTACCTTTTCCAAAGGTATTTGCCCGAAAGTGAACGTAATAGCGTGACTGGAATTCGAACTCGCTTACTACGATTCCGCAGTCCATCGCCTTAACCATTACACCACGAGGACACCCCCTTATGAGTTCGTCCTTACTTGACCAACAGTGCCCAGCATGTCTTGCTCGCCTTACTTGGATTGTTTGTGAGATGAGAGGAAAGTGGCTGTAAAACTAATGTTTTGTAGGGCGCTGCTTCTAGGATTTGTTCAATACAGCACGCAGCATCCTTGTGTAGTTCCCATCTAGAATGAAGCAAATCTATCCCAAAATTGTGTGAGTCGATATATTTTTGTCTTCTACTTGATATGATATTCGTGTCCTGAATATGAAACTAAACTACATCCAGCGGTGAAACTCCTGTTCAGGAGTTCTTGTTTGCATTACCATAATTCTCAGTTCCACTCTGGTAGCACCTGTTAAGGTTCCATCTATGGATCGAATATATCTGTTTTACATTGTTTAAAATCATTCTAAAACAACGTTAGCTCTTTGGAGGTGAGTGTCCAAACGGTTATTGTCTTATGAAATGGACACAGTGACCTGTGTTCAAATCCTGAACAAGGGAGTTTTCGTTTTACTTTCGCGTTAATGCTCTATCTCTCCTCTATCGTTTTACTTTCGCGTTAATGCTCTATCTCTCCTCTCCCCAGCTATGGGTGAATAGTAGGCAGGGTGAGCTCTTTAACCTTGGTGCAGCAATCAATCTAGGACAAGGAAAACTCTAAACTCAGAATTAAAGTTCACTTTGTTTCAGACCCTGCACGCGGTGAAGGGAGGTAGGTAAAAACATAAATTAACTAAAATATATTGTATGATACACACACACACGTATATATATATATATATAATCTTTCACAGATCACTGCTTCCCTTATCATTTCACACCCCCACACTCCGTCTGAGTCAGCAGTCTTCTCTTAAATAGGGCTGCTCATACACAAGAGTCTCTGACAGAGTCGGAACCTGCCACGAGAGGACACAACAACAATGTTAAGATAAGGCTCCTGCCGTCCTTGTATAGATATATAACTGTATACTTCCAACTGTTCAAGTCTGTATACGATGCCACGTCTCCATTGTCATGAGACTATTTCAAGAGAAAGGTTGGTTGAAAAAAAAGATCTTAAGGGAACATTTCTATTCATAGTGGCCAACGCTTGCACGGCACGAATACGACTCGCTAAGTCTTCCAGAATATTATCCAGTGATCAGCCAAAGCAAGATAACCAGTAATCACGTCAAACTCACGTGTTAAATCAGAGTTTCCTTCTATTAGTTGGATCACTTGACAAAATCTAAGGGGTCCCACATTCCTGGGAATAAAACGCGAGATATCCGTTGAGCAAAAATTTCTTCGATCCTTTGACAGTTCTTGTTTTCATCTTGCTGGGTGTCAAAACATCCTTTATACCAATCAAACTCGGTAGGGGTTGCAATTTAGTCGTAGATGACCTGACTATGAAACAGGTAGCATTAGGTTACATAGTACCAGGCGTTATTTAAGCGACCTGACACAATTATACATTTGCCCAGTCGGCTGGAACGGTAGAACACACCGACTGCTCCCCAGCAGAAGGGTCAGACCCCCTACAATGAGTGTCCTGAATATGACACTAAACAATCTTATGATGAGGTTCCAGTGATCTTGGAGCTTTTAGGAATGTGGAGTACCCCTTCATTGCCATTGCTCCTAGGTCCACTCTGGCCCGGTGTAGTAGCACCTGATAGGGCACTATTAATGGCTTAAATAGAACTGCATACTAATGCTAAACTGTATTTTTTTAATTAGAACTAAAGGACGTACAACAAATAATGACTCTGTTTATTAAATACAACCTGATTGCCTTTTGTGTCTGTTCCACCGAGAAAACTATATTTAATTCTTGATTAATGGAGTACGCGTTAAAACGAAACTGGAGGAAAGAACCAACAGGACGTCACCATATGATTCGATGGACAGCTAGTATCAGTATTATATATGGCGTCAACACCCCACAAGACACCAACTATACGGCCACTTGCCTCCCATCACGAAAACTATACAAGTTAGACGAACCAGACACGCAGGACACAGCTGGAGAAGCAAGGACGAGCTCATCAGTGATGTACTCCTATGGACCCCCGCATATGGCCAAGCAAAAGCAGAACGACCAGCTCGAACATACATACAGCAGTTATGTGAGGATACAGGATGTAACCCTGAAGACCTGCCAAAAGCGATAAATGATAGGGAGATAGTGGCGAGAGAGGGTCAGGAATATCCGTGCTGGCGGCACGACTTGATGATGATGATGATATATATCAAGACTTTGATAAATGTATAGACCGCTTAATGTATTCTTATAAGTTCTATATTTAAGATGGTTTGGTTTGGTTTCTTTGTTTTATGGCATATCAACTCTTTTTAGGTTATTTAATGCCAAAGCCATTCTCCTAGAAGAACAGTAGTGGTACTATTTAACCCATAGCTGGGAGGATAAGGAGGTTCATAGCTTTCCCGAGGGTATTTGCCCGAAAGTGAATGTAATAGCACGACTAGAGTACGAACTCGCGTACTACGATTCCGCAGTCTATTGCTTTAACCATTACACCACGAGGACACCGCCTTCTATATTTAGAGTTTTTTTTTCTTTCTTTAAAACTAATAACTAAAACAACGTCCTGTTCCTCCAAGTATTAAAAACGTATTTATCACTTCATAAATCGCACGCTCTTATTTCATATGCAAATTAGTTTTACTTTAGTACAAATGAAATTTATACCGAGAATGTCAAAACGACGTAAATGAAGTTCGAATTTATTAGTAACCAAAGCATAAAATGTTTCTTGAATTTAAAGTTACATTAATCATCAACAAACAAATTCTGTACATTTTTCTGCATCTTATATTATGCATATATAAAAATTGGTTGAAACTAACAGTTGCATTATTCAAGATAGTTCAGTGCTTTTATCATATAGAAAACAATATTATTAATAACTGTTTTACAAGGGGGTGTCCTCGTGGTGTAATGGTTAAGGCGATGGACTGCGGAATCGTAGTACGTGAGTTCGTACTCCAGTCGCGCTAATACGTTCACTTTCGGGCAAATACCCTTGGGAAAGGTATGAACCCCCATATCCTCCCAGCTATGGGCTAAAGAGTAGCACTACTATTCTTCTAGGAGAATGGCTTTGGCATTAAATAACCAACAAAAGTTGATATGCCATTAAACAAAGAAACCAGATGTTTTACAACAAATGTTACGTGTGGTTGATAAATGAGATACATTTTGTCTGAGTGATTAATTTTAACGAAATGTCAACTTGTCTAGGGTTATTTTTTGCCTAGAGGTCAATGAATCGAGTTTATTGTTTTCATGTACACATGTGTTTGTAGTTACTTTAAAAAGATTTTTCTTTATATGCACACGGTCCTATCAAATACGAATAATTCTGAAACATATGTTTGATCCTAACACGGGACCCCAATAGGTACTACCACTCGAAGAAAGAGTGGACCTGACAGTACGGATTTTTTTACTTCTTATTAAATCATTTTATTGTGAGGAGGCGCGCACGAATTGAGACTCGTGCGTAGCCATTTACAAAAAGGCTTAGCCCCTTCGGCATTCCTCTTCAAGAGAGCCTCAGGCGCCGAGCAATTAACTCTGTCCGGCTAAGCTGGTACTGCCTGGAGCAAAGACCCTCCGGAACAAGGCGATTAAATTGAAATCTCTCACCCAAACGCCAGCTGAGTCATGAACTGCCTGGTAAGTGATGAAGTGGTTCTTCATATTCCACACTTCTTCAGAACTGGAAACTTACCATCAGATGCAGTTTGATATCGTACCTTGGATACATCTTTTTTTTTGGGGGGGGAGGGGGCTTACTCTTCTGCAGGGATGCAGTCAACGTATTCTCATATCACCGACAAGGCCGAGAACATCACTCTCGAAAAAAACCTCTCGCTCACTTTCAACCGAGAAAAATAAGGTTATCATGTATTATATGAATAACAATAACACCAACATTAGAAAACAATAGTAAAGAAATCCTGAGCTCCAAGTTGCAATGAAACCTTAAAAAGAACTCATTCCTAATTATACGTTTTAGGGGTATCCTGTATTTTTTTTCAAACATTAATATATGTTTGTTAGTTAAATTAACTTTAAAAGGTTTTAGAAATAAACTTAAGATATCATCATCATCAAGTCGCATTGACAGCACAGATTTCCCTAACCCTCTCTCTCTTCATTCATCCCTATCATCCATCACTTCCGACAGGTCTTCCAAACTACATCATGTGTCGATTCAAACCTTTTGTAGAAAGTTCTTTTGGTCGGCCAATACTGGCATGTACATGTGTCGGGGTCCATAGGAGAATGTCACTTATGAGTTCGTCCTTGCTTCTCCAGCAGTGTCCCGCATGTCTTGCTCGTCTTATTTGAATGGTTTTAGAGATGGGAGATAAGTGGCCGTGCAGCTGCTGTTTCGTGGGATGTTGCTGCCAGGATTTATTCAGTATAGCTCGTAGTATTCTTGTGCAGTTCCCACGGAGCTTTTTTTTCTACATGCTTATTCAACGTACTCTCATGCTGTCATAAAACAAAAAGTTCCTAGATATCGTTTCCCGGTCAGAGGAGAATATATATTTTTGCCAGACATATTATCGGATCATATTAGGTTACTTTTCCAGCAAACGGCGCCATCTTCAGTGCAGCTTTCTCGTACAGTTTTCTATTTCTTTTTTAAGTTTTAGCGTAGGCTGCAGCATTTTATTTACTTATGTATATATACATAAATTTTTTTCTATTTGGAAGTTCAAGTGTACTGAATTTGATTCCTGAAAGCTGCTGTTGTATTAAGTTCTCGACATGAAACTAATGGCCATTGTTTAATGGCATAGGAATCCTTCGTGGGTCATTCAATGCCAAAGGCATCCATATAAAAGAACAACTGTGACGCTATTCAATCAATTGTATATGGGATAAGGAGTTCACACTTTTCTCAAGAGAATTAGTCTGGAAGTGAACGTAACTGAAGTTCGAACTCGCTAACTACGGTGTCGCGGTTAGTGTCCAGAGTGTTAACAATTACGCCACGAGGACTCACATGTTTCTTTTAAATTTAAACTAAAGTGTCGTTTAGAAACTTTCGATTCCACCTCGTCCTCATGGTAATACATGTATTGTTTGTAGTAAAGTTTACAAATCAAGCCCTGTAGTACAAAGACTCGTGCAGATTTATAAAAAAAATGATATTCCATAAGTGGATCTCATTAATCATTCACAGATTTCAAGCCAGGATATTTGAATTGAAATACTGGTATTAAAGACGGCTATCATCTGTCAAAATGTGGCAATCATTATATATATATATATATATATATATATATATATATATATATATATATATATATATAAGGTTAGCGTAAAGTTATCGGTGATAGAGCATATAAATCCAAGTCAGGATAGCATAGAAATAGAGTTTGCATCTTTTGGTGACAATCAGTCTCTCGCCTATCCAACCTTTGGCGGGAAACTGACAGTCAATGACCACCGTTGATTTTATGTCTACGCTCTCCAAACTTCGATATATATGTACTGTCATCGATATTGAGCACTCTTTATTTATAAACATAGCACAACTAATTATATATATATATATATGTGTGTGTGTGTGTGTGTGTGTGTGTGTGTGTGTGTGTGTGTGTGTGTGTGTGTGTGTGCAGATGGCAAATCTACAAAACTGTCAAAGAACGGAAAGATTTATAAATTGTATCATAGATTTGATACTTTGCTGTGCCACACATTACCACAGAGCTGTATGAAAAAAAAATCTAAGACACGTTCCAATGCCTGTAAGTGCTGCATCTATCTACCGCAGAGTTCAATTAGGACTGGTTTTTGCACACCTAATAGCATTAGGCGGCCATGTGTGAAGGGCATGTATTTTGGTGTTTTCCCTTGGGTCACCCTTTTTCCAAACCCCTTCAAAACTTAACTGGCGAAAATATATGAGAAAAGAATTTTATTAGACGTAATTTCACTCATCACTGCTTGGCAAACTTGTATAAGTGTGACGAATGGAAGTTTACACGATTCTATTGAATTTCTGTCAGTCTTTTATTATAGAAAATCCGAAGAAGAGAGTCAGGAATGGTATATTTTGATTAAAACAAGAAAAAAACAAAAGCGACGATCAAGAAAGCCACTTGCGTTAGAAACTGAAACACACAGGAAAGAAAGGTGGAAGTTTTCATCATCAAAACTTAATCCATTTATTATCATTCATTTTCTATAATAAAAGAGACCGAGTATTTTTATAATATTTTTTCTATAATACCCAAAATCAGTTAAATAAAGCTTGTGTAAAAATAAAATGATAACGAGATCTGTGCAAGAATCAGTAAGTTTAATTAAAATACATTTAAATACTCAAATGTGCAAACCTTATCATAAAAGTATTGCCCAGTCAGTTAGGACTGTAAAATACATGGATTGCACCACTGCAGAGGGGTAAGACCCCCCCCCCAACGAGTGTCCTGGATATGACACTAAACAATCTGATGGTGAGGTTTCAGTAATCCAGGAACTTCGGGGAATGTGGAGTACCCCTTTCATTGTCAGCGTTCCCACGTCTACTCTGGCCCGGAGTGGTTGCACCTAATGTGGCCCTATCTATGGGTAAAATGAAATGGAGGTGCCCGTGGTGTAATGGTTATCTTCGTAAGAAATGGAGACGGCGACACGAGTTCAAATACTGATTGCATTTCACATACCTTGGGAAAGGTATGAATCCAATTTATTCTCCGTTCAGCTATGTGTAAATAGTAGGGCAGACTAGGCTCTTCAGCCTTGGGGAAGCAACTAGTCTAGGAGAAGGAAAACTCTGAATTCAAACCTGTTAGACTCCGCTTAAAAAATTGAACTTGTGTATATCCTGCCCGAGTGGAGGGGTTGGTAAATATGTATCTATCAGTAAAATAGAACTTAACTGCATACTTATGCTAAACTGAATAACTTGAAATAGAACTGTTTCTGACATTAAACTGTGTGTTTATGCTAAACTGAATTGTTTGAATAAAAACTGTTTGACTAAAATGAATTGCTTGAAATAGAAATGTTTTTTTACAATTAAACTGTTTACTCATGCTAAACTGAATTGTTTGAAATAGAACTGATTATTTGAATACAAATAGATTTGTCATTAAATAACCTACAAAGGTTGATATCCCATAAAACCCAACCAACCAACCAATCTTATAATAGAAAAGACAAAATATCAGTTTCAGGATATCTCTGAAAAATTGATATAATTTCGTAATCTGATAACTTGATCAATTCTCTTTCGAATGATCTTAAATTTTAACATCATGTATAGAAAAAACTAAAAGTTCAATGTTTATTTATTTATCTATTTATTGTTCAGGTATAAAAATGCTATTCACTTGGTAAAAATCATTTTAAACATTAAACTTACTATTTTGAATTGTTTCATATATCAGAATTTGACACCCAATGACTCTTAAGAAGTTGATTTGCCATAATACCCCACCATCACCAACCTAAAAATATGCGTTTACAAATCATATATATGATATACGTGTAAAAAGGGCTCTGGCATTAAATAACCCATAGAGGTTGATATGCCATTAAATCCAACCAACCAACTTCTTTATATACGAAGCATTTCAAAAAGTTCGATATCATTTGAGATGTAGAGTGTGTTTCAAAAAATCTATATTATTCCTTATTTTAATAAGTTAATCAATTCTCGTTCAAATGGTCTCAAATTTCAACAGCATACGTAGAAATAACTCAAAATTCTGTTTAATTCTTTTTTTCATTTCAGATACAAAAATAGCATTCAGTGTCTTTTCCAGAGAATGGCATTTCCATTCCTGGAAAGAAAAAAAAAAAATACTTTTTAAAAAATTAGTCTACCGACAATTAGTCTCGATTAATACTTTTTTTAAATTATGCACATTATTACTGGTTTTCCTACATAATATTCACAACAAATGAATTATTAATTATCTAACAAGTTTTATCCGCCCAATACAAAGGCATGACATAAAATAGATTATAAAAAAAAATCAAATTACTAGTTTAGAAGTTAATCAATATCATCTGGATGTTCTCCAACTATAAACGATTCTGAACAAGAAAAACATTGATAATAGACATTATTCGATGCGAGACTTCTGGTTTTCTTAACACCTGCGCCTAAACATTAAATCTGGTTGTAATAATTTTTCCCCTAATTTAGGCAAAAAGATAATGTAAAAAGGAAACCCAATCCAGCCGTGTAGTCAGAACGGCGGAAGGTTTTTGTCCTTATGAATCAAATCTAATTTTCAAGCCAGAGAATTTCGCATTGAATCGAATAAGGGAATCATCTGAAAATAAATAAAATAAAATAAAAACATTTGTGGGGAATCAGTATCTGATCAAGAAGCAAAAGTCAGGCTTGATTCTCTTGACATACATTATTTAAAACAGGCTTTTTATTAGAGTTTTTTTATATCAGCGTTAGCAGACGGTCTTTCACTGACAGTGACAGCAAGTCTCCTCAAGTCTCTAGGACTCTTCTCGGTATTCAGGCCGTTCTCAATAATGTAGTAGTTTGGATGGAATCCACCCGTCCGCTAACTTCCAAATCCACCAGTCCCTTTAGTAATCCTTTAGTTACTGTTCCAAAAGCACCAATAACAATTGGCATAATTGTCACTTGCATGTTCCATAGTTTTTTCAATCCCTTAGCAAGGTCGAAGTACTTATCCTTCTTTTCACATTCTTTCAGTTTTATTCTGTGGCCAGCCGGGACAGATTATTATTATTATTATTATCATTATTATTATTATTATTATTATTATTATTATTCAACTCCGGGCTTAACTGATGGTCTTTCACTAGAGTTTGAGTAACAGCAAGTCTCCAGGACTCTTCTCAGTATTTTGGCCGATCTTAATGATTTCCACTCGTCCTCTTATTTATAAGTCTTCCAGTCCCTTTAACCATATTTACCCAACCCCTCCGCTCGGGCTGGAATTGACACCAGGTCAATTTTTAAGCGGAGTTTAACATGTTTGAATTCAGAGTTTTCCTTCTCCTATACTAGTTGCCTCAGCAAGCCTGAAGAAAACAGTCTATCCTACTATTTACCCATAGCTGGAGGGAGAATAATTGGATTCATACCTTTCTCAAGGGTATTAGTGCTATGTGAAATACAATCAGCCTCGTCCAGGATTTGAACTCGTGTCACCGTGTCCATTTCCTACGACGATAACCATTACACCACGGGCACCTTCCAGTCCCTTTAACAATTCTTTGAGGATAGTTCCGGACGCATCAATTTCAGTAGGTATCACCGTCGCTGTCATGTTGCATTATTATTATTATTATTATTATATTTTACTCCTAGAGAGTTTTTCACATCAGCGTTAAAGTGAGAGTGACAGTAAGTCTCCTCAAGTCTCCAGGACTCTTCTCAGTATTCTGGCCGTTTTCAATAATATAATAGTTTGGATGGTCTCAACTCGACTTGGTGACTGTACCAAGAGCACCAATTACAAATGGTATAAATGTCACTTTCATGTTCCATAGTTTTTTCAATGTCCTTCTTTCAACTTTCTTTCAATTTTACTCTGTGGTCAGCCGGGACAGCAAAGTCCACAATTTTGCAAGTTCTCTTCTTTTTCTTTTCTTTTTTTTTTTTTTTTTTTGTTGATTATTATAATGTCTGGTTGTCTGACCGAGATTAGGTGATCCGTTTGTATGTTAAAATCCCATAGAAGTTTGTGTATTTATGGTGCTGGAATTGTATAAACATGTTCTATTATTATTAATATTTTAGAATAAATCAAATTAGATTTTAAATTCTTTACTTGAGTTTTGTATTCTTTAAGATTTCTTATTCGAACGAAAATTTTGGAGTCCCCGTGGTGTAATAGCTAAAGTGCTGGGCTGCGAGTTCGAACCCTAGTCATGCTATTACGTTCTCTTTTGGGCTAATACCCTTGGGAAAGGCATGAACCCACATATCCCCTAACCCAGCTATTAAAAAATGGTAATAGTGTTGTTCTTCTACAATTTTGGCTCTATTATTAAATAACCCACAAATATTGATATGTGATCAAACCAAACCAAACCAAACGAAAAAACAGGATTTTCATCATATACCGTAAGAATTTTTGAATAACACGCACTTATGTACACATCTAAGTGAGTTACGACTTTCTGGAGGAAATTTTCGTGTATAATACGCACTGACTTTTTAGAATTTGTAGCAACAAAATTTAACCTAAATTTAATATTTGTTCAACTTTTTATCAGTTCGTACTGACTAAAAGCAAAAAAAAAATTACTTAGTATTTAGGAAAAATGTTCACGCAAAAATGCAACTTGCTCGCAGCAAAAATAAGCTCACACTAAGAGAAACAAAATTATAAATAAACACACATTCCAGTAGATATTTCTCTGTAAAGGCATAAAACACATTGGTTTGGATTATAGATATAATTTACTTTTTGATCAGTCTGTCCTTAATATGGTGAAGCGTGTGGCCGAAAAAAAGTTGATTACATAGTTCTTATGTATCACATACACACTCTAAAAATCTAGAAAAAATAGTTCGTCTAATACCCAAATAACCACGATATATATATATATATATATATATATATATATATATATATATATATATATGTGTGTGTGTGTGTGTGTGTGTGTGTGTGTGTGTGTGTGTGTGTGTGTGTGTGCGTGTGTGTGTGTGTGTGTGCAGAGTCAGAAAATAATTCTACCGAGGTTTTACCTAAACGGATCAAGAGAATCCCGGCTAAAAGAATATTGGTCCAAACTTCATCTTATTGATTAAAAAACAGGTAAGAAGAATAAAATTAGCATAAAAAAATCAGTGAATAAACAAAAAAAGTAGTTAACAAGACTAAATTAAATTGTGACTTATACCATTGGCGAACACTTTACCCACAAGAGCAATGAGCCGGTCACCCGAGTTCGAATCGTAGACGAGGCGGTTTGCGTTTTAATTCTCGTTAATGCCCTTAGAAAAGGAATGAATTCATCTCTTCAACTCCCTAGTTGGGTAAAGAGGGTTCTTTAGCTTTTGTTCTGCAACCAGTCTAGGAAAAGGAAAACTCCGAATTTAAACCAGTTTTATTTTAACTGAACTTGTGTTACATCCTGTCTGTTGTGGAGAGTCCGATTAAATGCTCACACACACAAATAACACACACACACACACACAAACGCGCGTTTGTGTATAGAGAGAGGTTGTTTAGATATAGAGTCAATGACGCTTGGCAAGACTCAGTTTCTCCATATATATATATATATATATATATATATATATATATATATTAGTTATTAAATATGCTTACGCTATCGTAACTATATGCTATATCACTGATATTGAGGACTCTTTATTAATAAAAAATAGCAGACTACATATATGTGTATGAAGGTAGCAGGAAAAAATATAATCCAAATAGGTAAATATATCATGATGTGAAGTCGACGTTAACGTTTCGGTTATAATAACCATCATCAGGACTTGGAACTATTATGAACTATTTTATATCCAAGTCCTGATGATGGTTATTATAACCGAAACGTTAACGTCGACTTCACATCATGATATATTCACCTATTTGGTTTATATTTTTTCCTGCTACCTTCATACTGTCAGATTTTATCCATATTTACTTTCATATATGTGTATGTATGTGTATGTGTGTGCAGCATATTTTATATATAAAGTGGCAGGGTTGAAAAGTTCCTGGTTGTAACTTTTAATAGATGAGTGTTTTTTTAATAGATGAGTGTTTCTTTTAATGGGTTAGTGTTTATTTTAATGGGTGGGTGTTTCTTTTAATGGGTTAGTGTTTCTTTTAAGGGATTGGTATTTCTTCGTGTATAAAATTGTAAAACAGTTGTTGTTTTTTTTTTTTTGGTTTGTTTTTATTTTGTGAAGTAGTTTTGCCCCTCATAATGTCAGTACCGAGTTAAAATTTAAACAAAAATGATGAAGCCGACATTTTTTAAAGGATGGTCTATAGTTTCAGGGAGATGAAAACTTTAAAACTTTGATAAATGGTTTTCACTCTGAATGCAAAAATATTAATATCAGCCTTTATCGCAGATTTTAGACTTAAGCGACAGACTTATAACAGTGAATGTTTTTTTAACCAACTTCTGATTTATTGCAGATACCGCCCGGTCAACTTGGGCTGTCGAATACGCCAATTATACCTCTGCGTAGGGGTTACACCAACCTCAGCTCCAACGAGTGTCCTGAGTATGAAAATAAACTGTGTCTGATGTTGAGGCTCTTGTCCTTCTTTGCCATTACTCTCAGGTTCACTCTGACCTGAAGTGGTAGTACTTATTAGGGTCGCATCTGTGGGTCAAATAAAACTATTCATTTACTATATTTGAAACCAAACCAAATAGCAATATTTGAATTATTATTTGAGTCACGAATAGTTGAAACGATCTCTGTTCAACCAAATATAACCAATATTAGATAGAATTATTAGAGGAGGATAACAATATTAAATAGAATTATTAGAGAGGGGTAACAATATTAAATAGAATTATTAGAGAGGGGTAACAATATTAAATAGAATTATTAGAGAGGGATAACACTACTTTAAACTATTTAACTGTGCAACAAATAATCTCTGACTCGTTTTAAAATGTTCCCGACAAATTATTCACGTACAAATTATATATATATATAGATAGATAGATGTGTGTGTGTGTGTGTGTGTGTGTGTGTGTGTGTGTGTGTGTGTGTGTGTGTGTGTGTGTGTGTGCGTAAACAGGATCCAGTAACCCACAAGGGGTGATATGCCATAAAACATAACCAAACCAAACCATTCAGATAATTCAAAAATCAAATAACCTTGGTTTCTTCAAGTGTAAGACTAATCAGTTTAAAAGATTAGACTTTGTATTGTATGATGAGCCTGAAAAGTACATGCAATTATTGTAAGTTAAAATAGCGCGAGCTTTGGTAAGGTACTCAGAATTAAGTTAATATATTTTGTTTCTGCCATGATTGGAGGGAATTAAATATTATTATCCTCTACACATTGTACTCCCCGAAAAAGTTCGTAGAGTATAGCGGTCGAAATGTTGTGAGTATAGCAACCAAGATGATTAAAGTAGCCCCCAGTGAGTGGATTATGATGATAACAATGCATCATCTTAGAAATATAGTTGGGAATTCCGCAAATCATGGAAGCAAACGTAAACAGTAAAGACATATTCGGTTACAGTAATTAATACTGAGAACACAAAATATTCAGATAGCCCCGTCGGCGGGACTTAAAATACGCTGACCATACTCTCAGCAGAATTATAATTCCTCCTCACAAAAAAAAAAACTCCGATGGGGTGTCCTGAGTAGGATACTAAATTGCATCCGTTAGTGAAGCTCCAGTTCTGGATATCTGGGGAGAATGGCGAACCCTTTTTATTATCATTACTCCTAGGACTCCTCTGACAGGTAGCATCTGTTAGGGCCTCATCTATGGGTCAAAGCAATCTGTTTAAAAATCATTCGTGTTCGATTTGACTACATGCAAAGAAAAAAAACTCTTGATAAACAACTTTACAAAAAATGTAAATACGAACACGCAATAAACACGATTACCTAACCTCGTGGCATAAAATAATCCACGATGGATGGCTATGTTGTTAAAATCAATCAGTTATAATAATCATAATCAAAATATTAAAAATACAAAATATGCATTTCTGTGCGCCATACTTTTCTACATTTTATTGTTAATAACAACAGGTTATTTTCAGAAGATGCTGAACATGATTCATGTACTGAACATGAATGCTATTTATCAATCTTAAAAAAAAAATTATTTGAAAGAAGTTCTAATCTGGCAATTGGCTCCGCGTTTAATATATGTTACCAAAATTATTTGTAAAAAACACAATCACGTATAACACGCACCCCAAACTTTAGACTACGAAGTTCAGGAGAAAAAAATTATTGTATATAATACGCACTAATTTTTATTATTTGTAGCAGCCAAATTTGACTTAAATTTACCATTTGTTTGACTCCAGTTCATTCTATATTGTTTACATTATGTCTAAAAACACAAAATTTACACAGTATTTAGAGCAAACACACCGACTTGTTCACACAAAAATGCAACAAGCCTAGGGCGAAACTAAACTCCCATTAGAAGAAGCAAAATTATAAACAAACACACATTCCAGTGGATATTTCTCTGCTATGGCATGATAGACATTAGTTTGGATTATAGATATACCTTGTTTTCAATTATCCTGTCTTAAATATGGTGATATATGTAGCCAGAAAAAAAGTTGTTATATAGTTCATGTATATAACGTGTACCGGACATTGACATAATGGGTAGCGTGTTTGCCAATGGCGCGGGAGACCTGGGTTCAATTCCAGGTCGAGTCATACCAAAGATTCAAAAAATGGTCCTTGGCGCCTCCTTGCTTAACACTCAGCATTATAAGGTATGGATAAAGTGGAGCAATCCAGAGAAAGGAGTGGCACCTTCTCCTACACCTTGGTGTAGTAGCTATCGAAAAGGGAACCTTTGGGTAACCCTCGACTACGGTCGCGAACTTTACTTACTTTTTTTACTTATATAACTTGTGGGCTGAAAAATCTTAACAAAATTCGTCTTATACGCAAAAAATTACAGTATATATTAAGAATTATCGTCGTCGGAAATGGACACGGCGACACGAGTTCAAATCCTGGACGAGACTGATTGCATTTCAAAGCAGAAAAATGACCCGTTTCACAAGAATATCGTTACTCGTGACAAAAAAATATAGGTCTTTAATGACAATGTTCAATGTAAAAGACACTGGATTGACAAGGATGAATGACAATGATGAATCTCACCAGCTTATCTCAAAGGCGGAGCTTCATAGAAGAAAAGCTATGCCGTAAGTATGGTAGGACCACTGCGGTATTATTAATTTAGAATTATTTTTAAACCGCAATCAGTCAATTAGTCCAGATTTATAACTCAAAACCGCTACAACGTGCGCACGAAAATTTAAGAAAACGCCTCCCGCTCGACAGTAGCAAGAATCACGCAGGAAAACATATTGGATATAGGATGGTCTGCTCTACCCCATCCACCATACTCAGGAGACCTTGCACCAAGTGATTTCCGACTCTTTTCGATCTCTATAAAATGCTCTGAAGGATGTGCCCGTGGTGTAATGGTTATCGTCGTAGGAAATGGACACGGCGACACGAGTTCAAATCCTGGACGACACTGATCGCATTTCACATTGCACTAATACCCTTGGGAAAGGTATGAATCCAATTATTCTCCCACTAGCTATGGATAAATAGTAGGGCAGATTAGGTTCTTCAGGCTTGGTGAGGCAACTAGTCTAGGAAAAGGAAAACTCTGAATTCAAACCTGTTAAACTCCGCTTAAAAATTGACCTTGTGTCATATCCTGCCCGAGCGGAGGGTTGGTAAATATGATAAAATGCTCTGAATAACATAACATTTTCTCAAGAAGATCAGTTGAACGCGAGCTAATTTTACTTAATAGGAATTGACCTGATAAATGTTAAGAGGTGATTCAAAATGATAACGAATATACTATTGATTGAAATTAATGCATTTTAAAATTATCCACGAATGCATTATATTTTACAAAAACAGATACTTCATATCATAGCGAAATTTTCATTGGAGCAACGCGTTTAAGAGTCTCTTCGAGAATAAAGCAATTTCCAGTGCAATTTGCAAGTGAATGATAATTTTGTGAGGTTAGCATTCACACTGAATTAAATTATTCAAATTTTAGATATAACGAAGATAGCTAAAAAGTGCTTATCAGAATTCTTGACTAAATAGAAGCATTGATATCATTATGGACCGGTGTAACAAAGGAAACCCACGTCTTCATGGGTGGGTTACTTTGTATTTTTTTTTTAAAAAAGCAAATTAAAAGGAAAAGATATGAAAAATAAAGAAACCCATAATATTATACCTTTTTTTTTCCTTTTTGCTTTTTTCGGACAATCGAATTCTTTTCTTTTTGTGTGTGTGTGTGTGTGTGTGTATGTGTTACCACAATATATTAGCCGGTTCATTCTACAAACTTTTTCAGGTATATGATTAATAAAGCCAAGAGGAATGATCAAAACAGAAAGTGAAAGTAGGATTCAATCAGCTTAACAAAGGATATTCAAGTTATATAATGATTTATAAGGTATACAACGTGTGATGTATACACCCTGAGGACCACACTTTTCTAGTAACACTTGTACACCTCAAGAAGTCTGTAGGATAGATCAGCCGAAACGTCGTGATAAACAACACGAACATCAAGAACAATAAGATATTCGGCTGATCGAGCAAAGCTTGGTATATTAATAATTCTTTTCAAAGTTAAAGACATCAAAGGAAATATTAGAGTGGGTCAAAAGTTTTACAACAGGTTGGTAAGAATTAGTTTGGGGTGCGTGTATCACGTGATTTGTCAAGTAGATAGAGTGTTCGCCTATGGCCCTGTAGACCGGGATTCAATCCCAGATCAAGACATACCAAGACATACTAAATACCTTCTTGCTTAACACTCAGCATCATAAGATACGTATCAAGAGTAAAATGGAACAATCTAGGGAAAAGAGTAGCACCCTCCCCTATACGTCAGTGCAGTAGTGATTGAAAAGGGAGCCTTCAGGTCTCCCTAGACTACGGTCGTCAACTTTACTTATATCACGTGACCAACGCAGTTCAAGACGTGACAGATACCCGCTGTTGCTGTCAGTATCATGGTAGTTGATACTCTGACACGATGCGTCATACTGTGGGTTTATTGCAGAAGTCGCAAAGATGAACGTGCAACGTGGACTAATTCGGGAACTTAAGCTTTACGAGTTCGAACCTAGCCGTAGCGTCGTCAAAGCAACCAAGTACATTTGTTATGCAAGCCTAAGTTGATTGATCTCAGTACAATAATCAAGAAATTTCGACCTCATTACAAGAAATTTGATGATTAGGCAAGGTCAGGTAGGTCTAGATTCGTGGATTCCGAGGCCGTGTTTCTTGCCCACTGTGATAAATCCAACGAGTAGCACTTAAGTTTACCAGAT